>OENM01000186.1:0-126083 GCA_900239745.1 Rotaria magnacalcarata
ACGACGCCAACAGTGGTTCCGTGGGTATATGACGAAACCTTCTGTCATTTCACAAAACTATCAAAGGATTTGTACATGACGTAGGAAACCATATACCAGTTTACGGAACCTTCGAAGAGTTCAGGCGCAAAATTGCGAAACCTTATGAAATCTGCTGAACTTAAAATAGTTCTGAAAGGAGATCGCGGAACGTTTTTCACTCTACAGAACTTAAAATCGTTCGGTGGAGAAATGCGGAACTATCAAGGTTCGGTAGAGTACCGATTTTTTTTAGAGTGTATGATAAACGCTTCTACTTAAAATGGAGAATAATAAACCCTTCTGATGAACTCGTATACTGGTATACGCTCAACGATATTATAATAAACGCTTTTTCAGAAAGTGAAGAATAATCAAACGTTGGTCGTAGAATAATAAACCCTTTTGGTGAAATCGTGTGTTGCTTCACCCTCAAACGTATTATAATAAACGCTTTTGCCGAGAATGTAGAATAATCAACCCTTTTGATGACATCGCTCTACTGGTCTGCCATCAACGGTATTATAGTAAACGCTTTTTCTGAAAGTGGAGAATAATCAACCCCTAGCCGTAGAATAAGATTTGTTTTGCATGAATCGTATAATAATCTACCCCTGCTTGTTGGATAATAAACTGATTTTGGAAATACGTATACTAATCTACGCCTATCCGTTTATTAATAAACACTTTGAATAAAATTATGAAATAAAAACCCTTAAAATAGTTTCATATACCCTTTTAAATTTATATACCCTTACGATAACAAACCCTTCGACTCATATACCCTTCATAGGGTATATGACACGCGTATAAACTCTTCAAGGGTTTATAAAAAGAAATCAAGGGCAAGCGTTCATTATTCTGCCCTTTTTTTACAGTGCAGCGTCTTGACCTTTGCTTATAATCACTAACAATTGATCTGTAAACCAAGATTGATCAACGTTTTTCAGATCTGTAGGATTACTTGGCAAAGTACATTGACTCAATTTAAAAAAGGTATTAGTCACGAAAATGAACACAAAACAGAAGAAACAGGCGAATGGGATCATATTTATATAACAATATTTGTCGTTGCCTATATTTTTGTTTCTTTTCTCTAAAGCAATAAAGTAATGAAAAAAGCTCGTTTTCAAATGCCCAACAACTTCAACTAGCAATATAATAAGAAAAAGAACTCCTTTCTTGAATAATAAAGCCATATAAAAATGCATAACAACTATTGGGTATTTTTTTCAAAGGGCAAATTCCATCACTGTCAGAGTGGGTGTGGGTTGGTGTTTTCGTTTTACACCACACACCCACGCACACCCAAAATGAAAACAAAATGCTAATCTTTTGATGAGTTTTACTTCACATAAAGTAATCAATATAACCTATAAATTTTTAGTAGCACTGAATTCCCAAAATTAAAAATCTTCCGATTCAACCAATTTTTTTGTATCCTCGAAACCGGTAGCTCCTAAGGTTCGAATTCTTATAGATAAACACATGTATGAAGATAAAACTTCGTTCAAAATCAAATACTTCGTATTATTGCACGTCATGAGAAGATAACTTATTTTGTTTGAATATATGACATCTGAAGTAGTAGAAACTATCGTCATTGTATACAAATAAATGAGAAACATTTTTTGTCTGGTAAATATATCATTGTTTCTGGTGATGGGATCAACAGTTTAACATTTTGTATTGCTCCCCAATGATTTCTCTTTCGTTAGAATAACAATGATCAATAAGGCACTACCAGCTAGATGAAAGAAACTCCAACGTGTCTGTTGCTCCCTTGTTTTACGAATCATTAATCATTCATTGTCGGAGAGTAAAATACAATTGAATTTATTATGATAATGTTTCAGGCAAGATTGCCATTGGTTAAGACATAACATGCTATAACGTAAATATCTACTTCTTAGATTTCGAAAATAAGACAGGAAAAATGTCTTTAGCGAAGACTTTCGAAAAATTGGCAAACATTTATCTTGGCCTTCCTATATTAATTGGTGGGACTTTAGGAAATTTACTTCATATTCTTCTTCTTTGGCCAAATCGTCGTAATTCATGTGCATTTCTATTCTTGTTCTCTTCATGAATGAATTTTATTGCCTTATTTTATGGTTTATTTGCAAGGATATTAAGTGATGGTTTTGATTCTGACTGGTCAACGACAAATCGTATTTGGTGTAAAACGCGAGTTGCTTTAACATCTACTACATTTTTAATCTAATTAACATACATTTGCCTAGCAAGTATGGATCGATTTTTCGAAAGTTTTCGTCAAGAAAAATATAGAAAATTCACTCGATTATCATTAGCAATATGGACAGTCATTCTAACAATTGTCTTTTGGTTGGCTAATTTCATTCCTTGTTTCGTAATCCAATGACGGGCTTAACATCTTGCGTACCAGTTAGAAATCAAGCTAACGCTAATTATATGTATTTTGCACTACCCATTTATTACAGTTTCTTATCTAGTTCGATTCTCGCAATATCAGGTGTAATGATGTACAAAAATATGAGCCGACTGCAAGTAGTTGATCAACGACGATCACTTCAAAGACAGCTTACATCGATGATGCTGATACAAATTCCTGAGGGTGTGGATGTAGGACAGTGTAGCGTGGATGGATGTGGGTGAACAACGGAATATCTTGAATACCCACACCCACACTCTCGAGACCGCCCGACTAACTTTTTCAAAGTTTGTTCATTAATAATTAGTTCTTATAACTTTCAATTTTTCTCTTATAGTATGTAGTTCGGTCGCTGTCTCTCCAGTTTAGTTCTTAAAATAAAAAGAAATTATTTAAAACAATCACAAATTAGATATTTATACACAGAAAAGCCTATCTAAGAGAGAAATCATTGTTTTCAACTTATAAAAAAATTCTTTTATTTTATTATTGTTTTCCACTTGTCCTGATTTACTCGATAATATCGTCGATTGTTATTCAAACAATCAATAATAAAAGGGAAAGAAAGAAAAAAAATTCATTTGCGCACACATAGTCGTTAGTCTGCATTGAAAGTGGCTATAGTATGAAGAACGTATAGATCATAAGAGAATTATTTTAACAGTGTTGATATATGAAAGTATATAAATTTTCTTAATATCACACTTGATTGAAATCATTTCTCAATACAATTTTCTTTTAATCTTTTAATATATGGAGGATAGATAGGACAGGACAGGTTAGGTAGTCATGCAGATAAAAACCAACAAAAACGCATTCAAAATGCATTAAGTTTTTCAACAAAGTTAAGCGCATTAATGCATTTTAACGAAAAAAAAAGTAAAAATGTGCGCTTTTATGTTTTTTCTTTCGTTAAAATTTCGACTTGTTACTACGCGTTTTTCTTCGTCGTTTATCTGATTGGACATGTATTTTTTCATGACATTGCCAACATAAGTCGGTTGTCAGAAAGTTTATGTAAACAACCACTTGTGCAGTTCGTTGCTTGCTTTAAAAAATTTATTCATTCATCTGTTTAGCGTCAAAAACAAAATTAACGATGGTGCCATTGTTACTACTACTACATGTGCTCATCGTGGTCACAACTCCACTTGTCAGGGCCAACCTAATAAGGTAATAAAGATTCAGTGTACGTCAAATACCTTGTACTATTTTTTATTTTCAAGCATTGTATTATAACTAAATAACATTTATTTAATATAGTTGTATGTCTGTATAGCAGAATGTAAGTACTATATCTATCGATCAGAAGTCTCAATGCTCTGAGCGAGACTAAGAAAAACCAGCCCATGGGCCACTTATCTCATTGAAACTTTTCCAACAGGTTTGTTGACTTGTCTTACCAACGGAAGTAATTTATTTTTCATTCAGTATTCGTTTATCTTATAAATTAAACTATGATCAGTTGCATATAATGAAAAATTTCAAACAAATCCTTTAAGAACAAAATTTTTGTTAAAGAAGACTGTGGGTGTGAGGGTGGGTGTAGGTGTGACTGACGTAAAGATGCAAACACCCACTGACCCACACCCTCGGGTTCATTAGGCTTAGCCCACATAGTGAAACTACTAAAACTGGTGACAATAATATAAAGCTGTTGTTTTTTTCATGCTTCTGCTAGGGCTAAAATTTCTATTGTTCATTGTATTTTATAATCATGCATTTATCGAATTAAACCTGTATACATCTATAGTCAAGGGGAAAATAGCAGACTCCACCTGACACCGAGGAGTTGGAGTCTATTGTTTCCTTCTTATCTATAGTGCACAACCCCTGCGGCATGTGCATATAATCATGGCTTGTATTTATGTGAGCGATAAAAGTATTGGAATGAACAATAAGATAAATATGATTTAACAATAACTATCGAGCAATAAGAAAATTTTATTTGAAAAGTTTTATAATATTAAATGAGCAAAAAATATCTTATTATATAGCAATATAAATTTCATATTTGAGCAACAAAAAGAGGAAAACTACATTATTGTTATTTACAATTGAGAAGAAAAAAGAAAAATGAAATATATATAAGTGATTATTGTACCAATAAAGATTTTATTTTTATTTTCGATGGTCTGCCTCTTTTTCTCTTTTTACCGATTTCCACATTTTTTGCTTTAGATGGAGGTTTGCAATATTTGAATCTAATGGACATACCAATAGTGTGCTTGCATATATAATTTTTCGTGAATGCTGGACAGGTGCATATTGCTTCTTTCCATTGTTCGATAAGCATACACACTATATGTTAAAGCAGACGAACTTGTACGTGTCAAGCGAGTTAAATCTACAAGTTTCATATCGTTTTATTTCTTTATTTGTTATTGTATCTTTTGTGAACCACGACCTGAAAGGAGTGTTGAAGTGTTTAGGGTAGAAATTTTGCACCCATCCCTCGTCCCCCCCCNCCCCCCCCCCCCCCCCCCCACCGACCGTTACCGAGAAGTAATCATCTGTCGGTAACGGTCTGTGATGGGTAAATTCTTCCCATCATAGATCATTACAGTGAGGTGATTTATCCATCACAGAGCGCTACAGAGGTGCTTTGTCGAAGTCGAACGGAAAGCAATGTTGAGGTGTTTAGGATACACAGTTGGATTCGTTCCACATATATTTTAATTGATGAATTAGCTAAATACGGTATAATTAGTTAATTACCTATAACAGACCCTAACAGATAGGCGTTGGAACCGTCACAAACGGGTTAGCAAATTCAACGTGGATAGAGAGGAGCACTGATGATATACTTTGCTGAATAGTAGTGGACGTCTTCGTACGGTCAAGGAACACATAATGCTACAATATCAGCAAGTTTATGACCTACTTGCATTTTTCACTTGTAGGTGGTGCATTAAAGTATAATGAAAGAAAAAGTTCAGAAATACATAGAATAATTTGTTGTTCTGGTCAGAATTAACATTTACATCGTGTTTCACATTTTAATCCATAAGGGATTGCGCTAACAGTTTTTTCATCAGCAGACAAATAATATATCGTTGTATCACCATTGAAAATAGATATAACGTCTTTGTTCAGCTTAACCCAATTGTATGCATCAGTCCAATATGATAATAATTATTATTGATGGTTGATGTTCGAAGAGTTTTGAATTGATAAGAGTAGGGTTTTGTTCTTTGGGCCAATTTGATTAATAACGTCATCTTTAATAAAGATTCTTTATTATTGTATGTACATAATGGAATCCATTTTCACAGGTTTTCCTTGTTTCTTTTAACTGCTTCAGTGTTGCTAGAAAGTTGAGTTTGCATGTCAATGTCATTTTCAGAATCAGAATTATAGTGTGCTACGTGTTGCGCCTGAATCATTTGTATAAATTACATATAGTATTTCATCAAGGTGAGAAAACACTTACTGTTGCAAATAAGCGAATTATTATTGCCCTTTTTGTATAAATTGTATGTTGTATTTAAATTGATTACTGCTCATTCTGTATGATTATTGCTCATTTCAACTATTTCATTGCTCATTCCAATACTTTTATTGGTCAATTAATTATAAGTTTATAATCATAATAAGTTAATATTGTGTACTTTTAATACAAGACTTAAAAATAAAAAGTAGTGCAAGGCCGTTGATATCGACTGTATTATATTTCATTGAGAGAGAACCATGAATGATTCTCAATTAGAAAAGAAAATTAAAGTCGAATGAGCTCTTCATTGTTCGTGACTGAGATAGTTTCGTAGCACAATAGATCGAGCGATGGACGACACTTTATTTTGTCTATTTCTGATAGATATTATTTATTTTCTCACTTTGATTCGTCAAAAATGACAATCGTTGTCTTGCATATGATGCCTTTCTGACGTAGACTATCTCTTCTTGAATTGAATGTCAACGCATGAAACTGTCATCCAGTGGACAATCGAATTCACAGTCAACAGTTGTTTCAAGCCGAACACTATCAGCCAGCGAAAACCTCATCAACGAGATGAATGTAAGAAACGCCTACACAATTTGAAAACATAAAACGAATATTCGATTTTTGTTAAGTCTTACTGGATTGCAACCATTTCCATCGGCACACCTCCGCAGAACTTTCTCATTGACTTTGACACGGGCTCATCCGATCTGTGGATACCATCAATCAATTGTCCATCATCATGTGGTAAGTTTATTTATAAACCTCGCATGAGAAACCACCCTATGTTTGAATCTCAGAATTTAAGCTTCTCTGTAAAACGGACAGTATAGCATGCCAACAAAGAATTCTTATGTATTTTATCCTCCAAAAGATAGGATATCGCGATTTTCACTAATTCCACGGCGAATATGACTTATTGTTCAACGTTTTCTTAAGGAAACGATAGTCATTACAATGCAAGCGCGTCCAGCTCATACAGAGCCAACGGTGCCCATTTTTTTATAAGTTATGGCGATGGTTCTTATGCAGGCGGTCATTTCGATAGCGATACTGTGACCGTAAGCCGATGTAAAGCTAAAATACATCATCTTATTCAAGTATAATCAGGTGGCTGGTGTCTCAGTGGTAAATCAAGTGTTTGCTGAAGCAGTCAATATGTCAGGTTTCAATGACGCCATGGATGGTTTGTTGGGGTTAGCCTATCAGAACTTGGCTGTTGGTCACGAAGCACCCGTGTTCTACAACATGTGGGCACAAGGTTTGATTCCACTGCCCATATTCAGCTTCTATTTTAATCCGTAAGTAGATGAAGAATTCATTTTATCATTTGAATCGGTCACTGTAACGCAATGTACAAATGTCTTCTCTTTGGAATTATGCGTATCAGAAGCTAGAACAATTTTAGCCTGCCACAACAAAGTAAGATGATCGTAAACAAGCACCCTACTTGTACAGTTCATGAGGTACCATTTAGTTTCTAAATTAAGTTTTTTTTATCACATGCAGTCTATTGCGACTAGAAAAACTGAAGCTTGTCGTACTTTTGGACTTACTTGAGAGTGTGGGTGTGCTTATGAGAAGACGAGTAGCACCCACACCCACACCCGGAATTAGGTGAAAGCGGAGTCACTAGGAATTCCTAGGAATTCCGGAATTACAAACTGTATCACTATTCTATCTAGTCTTACCCACTTCTTGATGATCCGATTCCGGTCCGGAATTCCGGAATTAGGTCAATACGGAATCGCTGGGAATTAGACGGAATTCCTAGCAATTCCGTTCAATTCCTGTTCGACCCAATTCCCGGAATTCCGTACTGGAATTGCATGGTGTTGGTGTAAATGTGGGTGTTGCGATAAGTGTGGGTGTCAATGTGGGTGTTGCCATAAGTGTGGGTGTGGATGTTAGTGTGATTGCACTGAATTCCGGAACCGTTAGGAATTAGGCGGAATTCGTAGGAATTCCGTGTAATTCCGGAATTGAATCGGAAGGGATAAATGGAATTCTCGGAATTGGATGGAATTGGTCGGCAGTGATTCCGGGAATTGCGGAATTGTGTTGGAAGGGATAAACGGAATTCCGGAATTAGATGGAATTGGGCGGCAGTGATTCCGGGAATTCCGGAATTGTGTTGGAAGTGGTAAACGGAATTTTGGGAAATAGATGGAATTGGCTCCGTGAGCGGAACTGGTTCCGGAATGTTCATCATTGCGGAATAGGATGTATTCTCAGCCATATCGATTGACTTGGACAATCAAAGATTTGATGATAACGATCAACAAACAACATTAATCGAGGGTTTAGTTGATCAAGGTTAAGGTTATTTATTATTATTATCTGGAGAAAGCTTAAATCTGGAAGGATCAAGAAAAAGATCCAGAAAATCAATTAAATCAGGTAAAATTCTTTTTGCTGATTTGCTTGTTTATTTTTTATTTTTCAAAATTATTTTAATTAGTTTCTTTTTTTTAATAAAAATAGTTGGTGAATGGTGTTCAAGTAATGCTACAGCAAATGTTGAAAAGTAAATAATTTATTGATTTTTTTTCTATTTACAGGTTGTGCTGGTTGTTGTTAATAATCATTTAAAGGCTATTGGTCGATTTGATGTAAATTATTATATTTGAATTATTATTAAAATTTATAAATTTTATTTGTTTTTCTTGTATCGGGTGTGGTTTGTTTAAAAAGTGTTGAATTATATGATAGTGAATTTAATAGTTGGAGATTACATAGTGGAATGAATTATCGACGATTAGATGGTGGAGTGGGTGTAATAAAAGTTCAACAATACTATTCAATTTTTGTATAAATCAAATTCCACATCTATTATTGTATCAACATCATCAAATGAATCTGAAAAATCGTTCACTTTCAACATTAGTTGATCTTGAGGGTGTGGGTGTGGGTGTGGGTGTTACTCGTCTTCTCATAAGCACACCCACACCCACACCCGCAGATGTTTATCTTGTTCGTTGCACACATGAACTTGATGGACATTTTTTTCTTCTTCATTTAAAACATTAAATGATGATCATTTGCTAATATAACAAAAGGTACATTCAATGAAAATAAAATTCGGTTTATTCCAATACCAAAATCCTCAGATTCCATTACTGAACCACCAAATAACATCATTTTAGCATAGAAGTTGATATAGAAAATTTTCCAGATTTTCTTTTTTTCTTTTTTGTCGCTGCTCTTCAAAAATATATGGTCAATGCCTGTTTACCTTTAAACACAGCAAAGATAAAATAAAAAATAGAAATGGGGCTGACATTTATGCGACACCATTGTATAGTGAAAATAATGGATAAATTGTGTGTGGGTGTGGGCCTGCTTGTGCGTCTGCATGCAGTTGTGGGTGTGCGCGTATGTGTGTGGGGTGGGGTTGTGTTTTGGTGTGACTGTGGATGCATTGAGCAAACACTGGCGCTTAACCACACCCACATCCACACCCTCAAGAAATTCGAACAGGAACTTGAACAAATCCTGCATCGAATCCTGAATCAAACATGACAGAATCTTTGAGATTTATGATGATTCTGAAAGATCCTTCAAGGCTGTGTCTCAAGAAATGGACATGACTGAGTGGACTAAGCAGTAATCTGTGAAGATCTTTGCTAAATTTTTACACTTCTATTATCAAGACCCTGATGATTCGGATTGACATTGTCTTACAAGGTTTGGAAACGCATATTCATGAACAGTTCTAATCAATAAGATTCTGATTGAAGCTTTAGAAGATTAGTCAATGTCATATTCTGACTGATCTTGTTATTTTCTTACCAATATTCTCGTCTGATGTGACTATCACTCCTGACAGGATCCTGATACGAAGATTTGACTCAGATCTTGACGAGAACCTGATAAAATCTTGACAGAATCCTCTCTCATAATCTTGAGAGGATTCTATCAAGGATCTTGTATTCTCAACTCAGAAAAATATCTAAGCAGGAACTTAAAAAAATCCTGAACATATTCTTGTTTCAGCTTGAAAAATCCTGGAAACAGGTATTGCTCGAATTCGAAACAGGATCCTGAATAAAACTTGACAAGATTCTTGAGATTAAGGATTCTGAAAGATCCTTCCAAGCTTTCTCAAGGAATGAACAGGATTGAGACAAGGGATAGGAAGAAGTTGATTGTTTAAACACTATCGTTATTATTGCAGAAGCTAATATCGAACACTATTCAGTGGGCAAAGATTTGCCGTGTTAAAACCATAAGATAATGACAATATGATAATTGAAAATGACAAGGTGAATAGAAAA
This sequence comes from Rotaria magnacalcarata, assembly GCA_900239745.1. NCBI lineage: Eukaryota > Metazoa > Rotifera > Eurotatoria > Philodinida > Philodinidae > Rotaria > Rotaria magnacalcarata. Next base: position 10,151 of record OENM01000186.1, read on the forward strand.
CGATTTCTGCCTAGTCAAATTGAAATTCTAAGAACACCTAAGAAAGAAACCAAATTTGCCTGTGACATACATATTTTCAGTACAATTTAATTTTGATATCTTTCTCAATGGTCAACACTTTTCCATGTCAAAGTTTTACACTGCAGATATTTTGCTACTGTCCCATCCTATCAACAGAAGTCCATGGAATTCTACCGTTGATTATTGTATAGCTGTTTGTTATTTAATCTTATCAATGAAGAGAGATTGAAAGATGTTTGATAATCAATTTTTGCTTGATCACTATTCATTTGCTTAACAAGATACATAATATCGAGCCCGACATCAGATTTAATAGGCAACGGTGTCTTGTATCCCGAAGATCATAGTTCGCGATAATCTGACTTAAACAAGTGGTGCGACCTCGTCCATTGAAATAATAACTTAATAATATTTTGTGATATATTTTTTAACAAAAAAATCTCTCGAAAGAATTCAGACAGTTCAATTAGTTTTGTGAAACACGACCTGAAAGGAGTGTTGAAGTGTTTAGGGTAGAAATTTGGACCCACCACCCCTCCCCGCCCACAGACCGTTATAGACAGACGATTTCCCCATCACAGACCGTTACAGACAGGTAATTCCCCCATCACAGACCGTTACAGAAAGGTAATTTCCCCATCACACTGTAAAAAAAACGTATAATAATATACCCTTAAAGGGTTTATTACTTTTGTCCCATACCCAAAAAGGGTTTATTACAATTTCCTTTCAGACAAGCGCCTTAAAAAACGCGTTAACAATCTTTCAGGAAAAAGAATCCAAAAACAATTGAGTAGACTATGATTTTTTTCGTTCGTGTTTACAATGCGCATCACAACGTATTTTTTGTAATTTATCGATCTGATTGAAATTTTGGAACTTACTGCGTTATCCTAGGTTCGATCATGAGATATATTGGTTGATAGTCCAAGATGTTATCCATTCTGTCAGTCGTATGATATCANCCTTTTTAGTTATACCCTAGTTCATTCCAACATCTACTAATAAAAAGAGCACTCAAATTTAAGATTGAATGTTACTCCATGGTATATACAGAATCAATTATTTCCTCGTGAGCGTTTCCTTCTGATTCAAGTTTCGGAGTTACCCAGAACTGCTAAAGTTACGTTTTAGTTCTCATAATAAGAGATTTTCATTTCAAGAAGTTAATCACAGATTCGGAATACTCGAACCCGATTAACTATGGTCCAACTTTTATTTAAAAACATTTTCTCCCTAAAAACGTTTTCCTGAGTTCTGGAAAAACCAAAACTAATAATATGAAAAATCTGACCATGGTTTCAGATTCCCCGACCTCGATTACTTCTTGTCAAACTTTATAGACACTCATTTTTTCCCGAAAAAGTCTTCATGTACTTGAAAAAATCTAATGCTCAAAAATGAAAATTTTAAAAATCTTATTATTGATTCGGATTCCTCGATATCGCTAACATCTAGCGAAAGTTCATCCAAACACCGAAAAACGTTAAAATGTGCTCACGTTTCATGGATGTTACTTTGACCTGCCATAAACAGACACCCACACAGACAACCGCATTTTTTTCATATGACCCTCCCTACAGTCGAGGGAATACGAGAGTTCACTCGAAAAGGCCAAAAGTCTTACAATGCTAAAGTTCGTTTCTGCTTCGCAGTCCCTCGGCCAATGAAACGCCGCCCACACGAATGCGCTTCGGATTCGGATTCAGGACCCTCGATAACCTATACCAACGTTTGATCAATACAGGGGAAAATCTTAAAATAAGCTACACTCTCATATATGTTTTTTTGACCCCAATCACGCAAGCAAGCAAGCAAACAAACGCATTTTATTTTTTTTCATATGACCCTCCCTACAGTCGAGGGAATATCCTCATCTACTGCACAAAAATAGTTATTGTGTGAATGTTGATTTTTCCATGAAAAAAAAATCGAAATAAAACGATCTCACTGTTGTTTATACGTTAATGCGTTAATTTCTAATAAATTAACGGTTAAGTAAAAACCGTTAACGTTAAAATTAACGTTAACTGAAAGCGTTAACCGTTAATATTAACGTTAACGGTTCAAGTTAACGTTAATATTAACGTTAACGTATTAGTTAACCGTTAATATTAACGGTTAACGGTTTTGCTAGAAGCGTTAATTCGTTAATATTAACGGTTAACGGTTTTATTTAACGTTAATTTTAAATTAACGTTAACGTACCACCCCTAGACATAATGATGTTTTCAGATTAAGCTCGAAAGGAGCATTAAGAGAGGGTCCACGAGAGGACCACCCTCGGTCGCCGGGGAAAAAAAGTTTATTTTTCGATTTTATTTTTGTAAATGATATGTCTAGGTAAACTATAGTTAAATCCAAAATATTAGCGCATTTGGTTTTACCTATGAAAAATGCGAGCTAAAACAAGTTTAAGGGGGTCAAAATTGACCCAAAAATGTCGCTTAAAATGGATGTGCTCAGTATTTTGACATTTTCTCATGAATGGTTTGACCGTTTGAGATCGGGCACATCTCATTAGATAGGGAATAGTATAGGCTACAAATTTATCCAACTTTGATGATTCATATCTGGGACAAAAGAAGCTCTATAGATCAAAAACCTTCCAAATCTCAAGAAATTCGACATTCTGGGATAGCAGTATTTTGGGCTTTTCTTGAGTGGTGCAAGCGGTCCCAAACTTCTTTTGTGAAACACGACCTGAAAGGAGTGTTGAAGTGTTTAGGGTACAAATTTTGCACCCACCACCCCCTCCCCCCCACAGACCGTTACGGACAGGTAATTCCTCCATCACAGACCTTTACAGACAAGTGATTTCCCCGTCACAGACCGTTACAGACAGGTAATTTCCCCACCACAGACCGTCACAGACAAGTGATTCCCCCATCACAAACCGTTATAGACAGGGATGCCACCGTCACAGAATGTTACTGACAGGTTACTCTGTACAATTTGCAAATGATTATTCTAAATATCGAAAACCACTCTATAGAATATTCACTTTAATTCTACTACTCCATACGACTCTATCTCACAAATTGAACAAACAACCAATTACATAAAGAATCTACATGGCATTCCTTTTACTGAAGATATCGTGTTTCACACTTTTAATCCCGAAGGGATCGCGCTAACAGCTTTTTTTACCAGACATAGATCTTTTCAAGATACATCTTTTGACTTGAAATTGTCAAGACAATAAAACTCGGGGGCCAAATTAGCATCGACCACTCTGTCCCCTACCCTACTTAGTCACCANAAGTAATAAACCCTTTTCTCGAGACCGTAGAATAAAATACCCTTAGTACGAAAGTAATAAACCCTTTTATTGAAACCGCATATTAAAATACCCTTGAAGATAAAATCTTATACCCTTCTCCTTAAATCTCAGATTAATAAACCCTTTTTCTTCTTGTATCATCTTTTTTTCATATACCCTTCGTTTCATAAACCCTTCAAGGGTTTAGCATGATTTGTAGAAAGGGCAAGGGTTTATTATTCTACTCTTTTTTTACAGTGCACAGATCGTTACAGACAGGTAATTCCCCCATCACAGACCGTTACAGACAGGTGATTTCCCCATCACGGACCGTTACAGACAGGTGATTCCCCCATTACAGACCGTTATAGACAGCGATGCCACAGTCACACAATGTTACAGACAGATTACTCTGTACAATTTGCAAACAATTATTCTAAATATCGAAAACCACTCTATAGAATATTCACTTTAATTCTACTACTCCATACGACTCTATCTCACAAATTGAACAAACAACCAGTTACATAAAGAATTTCCATGGCATTCCTTTTACTGGTGATATCGTGTTTCACACTTTTAATCCCGAAGGGATTGCGCTAACAGCTTTTTAACATGGAATGATATCGAGAAAAAATTTCAATCAAATTTTCGAATTCATTTATGAGACTAAGATGGCATTTTGGAGAAGAAAATAAGTATTTCGTTCGAGACCAGGTCAACACATCAGCTAACTTGATGAGATAATGTTAAAATTGTTCAATTTCTATGCAGAAGTTTCTCGAGGTACTTTGTTCATTGCTGATAGAATAAATGATCTTTGACTATCAAACATATCATTCATATATGAGAAGCACTGAAAAAATCATGTGGATATCGTCTTTAGACTTTTTTGAAGCATGGGTTCTTGTGAGCTTCATTTTCTTATTTATTTTGGAGACACGTAGAATGATTTAATAAGAATTCAATACAATGGTAGTTATAGCCTTAACACCCATGTGCTCGTTGTGCTGCCTTGTAAGCGAACGAGCCAACAGCATTGACAATAGTGTATAGAGTGCGACCATCGAGCTCGCAAGCTGCTCTGCGAAAATCAATCCACCACTGAAATCCATTTCCTTTTAGTGCAGCACAGGCTGAATTGAGACACGATCGGAAAGCTTCATCGCATTGCTTTTGTGTCCTGCCACACTTATCATAGCAAACGTCGTGCTGATTACAGCATGGAATAATCACGGACTCGCCAGCGTCTGTGAGAGATTGATCAATATTGAAGTAACCTGCACCGCATCCATTTGCTTGGCGACGTTGACGAAGACCATTAGTACGTCCAATAATGAGAATTATTAGGATGAAGATAAAGCGTCCCATAGATGGTTAGTTTAATGAACAACCACGAGAATTAAATGGAACTTTGTGTTTATGTTTGAGACGTTCACCAGTTGCTGCTCTCGGATGCTTTTCAACTCACTTACTGTCAGCTAAGAGGAATGTCAAACCCCTTATATCGAAAGAAAAAACGGAAGTGAGCAACATCATGATATCTTGTCTCTAAAGGTTCTAAAATAGGAAGAGATTATGTGGAAGCCACATTAGATAGCATTAAAAACAATTTCGACTCTCACTCGTAAGGAAGTCAACATAGTAAAAAGTGTTTCGTTGATTAGACGAGTCTACCTTATTCTAAAGGTCACCCATGGCAAAAAAATGGCATTTGTGTTAGGATTATGATAAGCATTCGTATTCGAAACAATGATGTCGGTGTGGGTGTGGGTGTCGATGATTCTCAAGTATGACGATGTTTAAAAAATTTTGGTTGTTTGGCATTCGTACCTGTACCATTCGTTATAGTTGAATTTGATAAAATTCAAGAATCTGCTCCTGGTTTAATAAATAGTACGAATTTTGTTTTACTTGAGATAATTTTATTACATGTTCCCATGTATGTTTTGGATTTTGTTGATTACTTCGAAGATACATTTATTGGTCGTGTCATTCGTAATAATCGTCGCCGTGCTCCACGTTTTTCAGTTAACATGTGGAACTGTTTTTCACGTTTAGATGAAGAACTTCCACGAACAAATAATTCATCAGAGGGATGGAACCGAGCCATCAAATTAGGATCAATTATCTTATTATTTTATATTAGAGATCGCAAGTTTCTTTTTAGAATTCAGCTCGTAAAAATCCTTCAATATATGAATCAATAGCAGACTCACGAATCGAACAACACTCAAATCTTATCTTAGCTGAACAATTAGAGGCTGGTATCATAAAGACACGAAAACGTATTAAATACGAAATGCTTAATGAACAGCTCCAACAATTAGCATCAAATTTCTATTTATTACCCAGAGGCATATATTTCAAAAGAGCAAGAGCTCTATTCAAATTTTGACAAAAATGTACATCTCTTCAAATAAAATAAGCTCTATATATGTATATTTATTTTATGATTGATAAGAGGCTCAATTGTCGGGAGCTCAACTGTCGGGTCACCATATTATCTTATTTCGTTCTGTCGATTCATGCATGTGTATAGATGTGTATATACAGCAGTGACAGAGCCAGGGTTTTGGGCAAGCGAGAGGGGGCTGAGCCCATTCACCGACGGAAAGTCATACGACAAATTGTTTTTGTATTTATCCAAAGTCGCATCAAACTGATACATGTTCTTAATGCCGAAAAAAGAAAAAAATTGAAAAGAATCAGTCGAAACTCAAAAAGTTTTTATAACTTGGTTTTTGCTGTTTGTCGACTATCTCTCATATCTAAAGAGATTTTTGAAACGTGTTTTATCTAATCCAAAAATGTATTGATAGGTGTTCGGAAAGTTTTCAGGCGTAATGTTTTTTCATCTTTGGCACAACTGAAAGTAGTTTCGACTAACTCAAAACTATGATGAGTTACTATCGAAATCTGATGCCCGTTTTGAACATTAGTCTAGACTTCTCTGTTTTGTTCTAGAAGTCGTTAGTGAAATAGTCTTCAAAAAATCAAATAAATAGGTTAAAATAAAACCTTTTTCTGCTCATTTTTGTATTTCGTTTTGCAATTCGAAACGAAAACTTCGTATCCTGTCTTATAAATCAGCTTGCAGAACTAAAGATACTGTGAAAATGTACTACGCTAAATTTGTTTTCGATCTTTCCTAATGTATCTCAGTTACTATGCATCCCAAATACTCATTTCTAAAAAACCGAATTTTCATTGAAAATCATTTTGCGTTGAGAGGAGTTCTTGATGTTTGCGTTTACAATTCAAGGGGAAACGGCGAACTTTGTATTTGAAGTTATATCAAAGTTGCAAAGCTACTTGTTTTTATTTCGGACTACTTGAGTGGTATTTTTAGTTACTGCAAACTTGTACTTTAACCTAATTTTGATTTACTTTTCTACTTCACGTTCATCGTTTCCCCCTTGGTAGAATTACTTGATTAAAAGCTGTAGTTTTGTTCAATATCCCACTTCTTCAGGAAGTATCCGCTCCAGAGAATGACGATTAACCACAATTCCTTACATCTTCGTAAATTAGCTTAAAGTTCAAACAAAAAATGTTAGCACACCGTTGAAAGTAACTTTTCATGCTCTGCACATAGTTCTACTATATTTGAATAAAAATACGCACAACACTTTTAAGCTCATCTTCAAAAAACAGCGTTAGCCATAGAATAACTTTTGACTCGCCAGAAATGCATTCTAGTTGAGCGATAATGAACAAAATCGTATCTAAAAACGTTGCAATCATTAGCTAGGTTTTGGTTGGATATATTATAATCTCTAGAACCTGATTGAAAATCGCATTTACAATATTTTATTCCAGTCCGAAACAGCTATGAGTATCGCACAATAATTTAAGTATTCAAATATTTAATTGGAAAGATTAATGCATCTTTATATAACAAAATGTATCCTTCAAAAACATGACTAGGGAGGCTGAGTCTGCCTAGCCTCTTCCTAGCTCCACCGCTGGTGTACACACGATTTTGATTTAATAGGAATAAATACAATAATAGCGATAACAAGTATATATATATATATCTATCACAAGAATGAGAAGAGAAAGTACCATTAGTGATTAAAGAAGATAAGAAAGACGATAGAGGATATGAAGAAAATAATGGTATTATGTCGACATCACCGTAACACACAGAAAAATAAGAAAAAAATCTAAACGATTTTCAAATGATCATTATTTACATGAACTTTTTTATTTGTTCGTTTTGCCTTTTTAGTCGATTGAGGTTTAGTCAATTGAAAATAACGTTGTCGACATTGAATCGCTGATCGACCAGGCAGATGACTAGCAACTAATATAGCCCAGCAAATCGATGGATTTTTATTGATGTATTGAAGTAAAATAGCATCTTCTTCTGGTGTAAATGGATTTTTTTTAATATCAGGATTAATATATGTCCATACGTGAGTGACTTCAGGTAGACAACGATCACCAAGTAAATAAGAAGCATAAGAAACACAAAATCGATAATCTTTTATTACTGAGCAGCGATGTTTGTACATCGATGACAAAAGATCTTTTTCATTTTGCGTGAATCGTCTAGAATATGAAGAGAAATGAATTTTCATACAATGATAGCTGTCAAATATTCGCATAGATTGGCAAATAGAAATTTATTTCCAATAAAATATAGTTCTATTATTAGAAAAAAAATCATGAATATTCAATGGTTATGTAATCGACATTGTTTTTAACTTGAAAAATATTTCAATCTTTTATTTAACGTAATGTTTTTATCATACTCCAAGAAAAAGTTAATGTAAACAGAACTATAATTATATACGTGTGCATAAATAAAATATTCAATAATTATATAGACATGTATCGAATTTGGAAATATCTCTGTTTTGAAAGGAAACCTCTTAAAGAGCGAATAGATTTTTATTTATGATTCAATAAATGAAAATTAAAATAACTTTTGCGAAAATATTTATTCGACGTGCTAATTATAACATGTTAGAGTTGATCTGATACATTATTATAGTCAGAATTTTTTGTCTGATTACAGGTGTTTCTAAGAATACTAAATGATACGTTGAACAACATTTTATTAATTCTCACATTGTTAAGTTTGTTTATTACAAATCCTTAAAATTATATTAGAAGAAAACAATAGGTCACTAATGGAATGCTTATTCAACAGACCGAAAAATATTCAGATACTAATTTTTGACATTTTCTAATGAAATACTTTAACATTATAATCCACATTTATATACTTTCTAGTCTCTGTAATTACGTTAGTTTTGATATATTTTAATGTATTAATTATCAAATTATATATATTCATTGATTCGCATACGTTCCAATTAGAACTTATTTGAAACAAGGAGAAAAACAAAAGAAAAAATTTTAAACTTCAGTAGTTTAATGAGATTTAAAAGACAATATGATATTTACTTCGTTCGATATCATAAATTAATTGTTATCCTACAACTCATTAAAATTGACAATAAAATAATTAACTTCAGTTTAAAATAAATGTGGAAACTTCGGATTTCATCCGAGAGTTATGTGTACTGCAAAAAGTACACGGGACATATGAGTCATTCTAGAATGTCTGAACACCAAAATTATCATGAGAAACTAGGCACTTTGGTTTCTGGATGCAGTTCTTGTGCATTTTGAGACCGTTTTCAGGCGATGTTTCGTTAGAAAGCTACAATTTGGTTCAAAACTAGTATCAGATTCGGAGTCAGAGTTAAAAACTGAGTCGATTTATATATGTTGTGGATAATTCTGAGAAAAACTTTTTTTTTTGAAAAATCTCTGTGCTCCCCCTCAGGGATGGTCTGATCAAAAATGGCAATTTTTTCGGTAACTCAGCCATTTCTTGACGGATCATTATCATCTTCGAACTCGGCCTAGATATTGATGAGACAATTCTGCGCACAAAATTTCAGTTCAATCGAATGTAATTGTGAAGAATTATCGAATAAACGGACGGCCGGACACACCGATCGATTTTAGTAGTGTACTCACTTTTTGAGTACACAAAAAAGTTCATATTATCCGTATTTACTATTGATTGAATCAATGTCGTTTCATTCTACAATAATTTTTGTTCTTCACACAGTGTTTTCAAGAAAGTTATCTTTTAATCTTCAACAAAGAAGATCTCTTTGATCTCAAATTTGATCCATAGCATAGAGTGTGTGTGTTTTTCAGTAATATATGATGTATTCGTGACCAATAATCCACGTAACTCAAAAACTAATTAATCTATGAGACTAAGTTAAATAATAAAATAATGATCCCATGAACTTAGTATACCTATTTAGTAGGATATGAATCTACTCGATTTCTAACAATGCTCCATAACCTTACCAATTGAAATATTTTAAGTTTACTCTTATCGCTCTAAAACCATGACATTGTTTTATTACAATGTCTAATGCTATATGGATAATAATTTTAAGGATTGAAAATATTAATTCTATACATCTATTATAACAAAAATTATTCGATTACAACTATTATAAAACCAAAGTTTTCTTTTTTATATGGATATGAATAAACATAATAGAAAAAATATTAACTATTCTTGAAACTTAAGAATTGATAAAATTCATTTATTTTGCTTTCTTTGATGTGAAAATCAAACCGATGATCTTATTTTAATTTCTGAAAAAAACTTCCTAGCTTCATTTTTCTTTACCTTTTCGAAAATGCTTTGTTCGCTATCGACATATATCGTTGTGAACACATATAAGCTGATTTTTTATTTTTCTTAATAAAATAAGTCATTGTAAATTTCTATAGTTTTCTTGGCAAATATATTTTACTTGAAATATTTCATGCTGTGAAATTTCATTCCATTTTCCATAACCGAACTGTTCAACTAATTGATTTAAAATTGTATCTTCTTGGTCAGACCATGAATTCTTTAATCCATATTGACATCGATGTTTCCACATACGTCTTAAAGCAAATTCATCAAAATATTTAAAGCCACCTTTACTTCTTATTTTTGTTGCAACAAATTTCCAATCGACTTGTTCAATCAAGATATCTTTGGAATTTCCACTAAATTCATATAATTTATCAATATCAATTGAATTTTCCATTGATTTTAATTCATATATTTTATTTTTTAAATCATTCTTGTTTTGTTCATATCTACTGTCACGCTCTTCTTCATTTTTTAATTCAAGTTCAAGCCAATGTAAAACAATTGAATACATATTTACTGCAACAATTGGAATAAGTATTCGAATAAATTTTTCCTTTAAGAATTGTTCATGTTGCCATTGGCATATGGCTGTTGATGATGGTGTGAATGAACGTTTTGGAAAAACAGTTGTATCAAAGTCATCTTCATTTACATTATATGTTGATCGTTTCAAAGATGATACTGTTGTTGTATCTATTCCTTCAATGTGTTCATTTAATGAAAGAAGTGCTTTTTGGTAACAGCTATTAAATGCTGATGCTATTATTGGATTATTCTTTGATAATGAAAATACTTCATAAAGATTAATTTCATTCTTTAATTTATGGTGACCTGATATATTACTAGCACAAAATACAGAAGAAACTGTTGAACTCATTTATGAATAACAAAGAGAAGAAAGCAGAAGTACTTTTTTTTAAGAAAAAAATATGTTTTACTGGAAAACATTTCAGCATGAAATCAGTTTGTATCAGGGAAATGGAAAAATTCCAACTAATGTTGAATGCAAAATGCACCAATGCACTTTAGAGTATAGTCATTTTTATTAACTAATATTCGCAACCGCTGAAGTATATTATTCATAGAGATTATTTATTATAATGAACTTGTGCGAAGAGCTAAAATAATAGATTAAAATTCAATCGTGTAAATTCTTTGAGCGACATCTTATATGTGAGTATGAACTATTCGTTGTCCTTTGATTTCAGTATCACATCAGTTTCGGTACAAAATTAAAATCTTAGAAAATAAAATACAGAGATAAATATGTGTTCTAATTCAATCAATTTTAACTATAATATTTTTCGATAAATCAATTGGAAACAGGCGTCTTCTATCGAACTGCATTCACTATATTAATTTAGTGACTCATGCACATGTTCGGCAGGTGTTTTCTGACCCTAATCAGAATTTTTCATTTTGAAACGACTACTTTTATTGGATAAATCGCTCGTCCAATGAAAAACTAGTATTATTAACACTATTTTTAAGATATTTTTCATATCTGCAATTGCAATTAAATACAATTTATTTAGAAAAATTAACTTGTTTTCCACTGCTTGTATATAATTCGTCGAAAAGATGTTGATAGATCGAAATAGTCGTCGTCAGTTGAGTATAACTAAAAACATGCATACGTATTCAGATGTCCGTTTTGTACATATAGATTATTGTTTTCATTGCATTTTTAGAACATAATCGTAACTATATACTGATTTTCAGTCATTGCCACGGTCAGATCGATAAAAATCTGAGATGAAGTTTTATCTGTCTATTTTTATCATATTTTACTCAGTAACATGTGGTTTTACTTACACTGATCCGTCTGTAACAAATACAAACTTAGTGAAAAGATTTGAATATAAATTATCATTCAAAGGTCCTACTCTTGCTTTCAAAGATGGAAGTGTACCCTTTTGGTCATTCGGTGGAAGTAAGTTTTATTAACTTCAAAAGTATGTAATATCTTTTTGTTTTGTATGAAGGTGCTATTGCAAGTGATGAACAAGTTCGTATTACACCATCAATTCGTAGTCAACGAGGTTTAAAAGAAAAATAAATTTGTTTCAAGCATTAGAATGAAACTTTCTTATTTTTATTAGGTTGGATTTGGAGTAAAAATACATTATCAGTCGATCATTGGCTGCTCGATGTAAAACTACGAGTAACAGGACGTGGTCGCGTCGGTGCTGATGGAATGGTAAGAGAATCAATAAATACGTTTCGATGAGTGCGATGATTGTTTTTTTTTGTGTATAAATGAATTCAATGAGGTAGTTAAGTGTGCACATTATGTTTCAACTTGAGTTGAAACGAAGAAATGAAAAAAACAGTAATTATAAAACTAATAATGTTAATATTGAACAGGCAATTTGTCTACAAGCAGTGACGGATCTACCAGTTAGGCTACCCGGCTATCGCCACCCCCCTTAAGAAACTTTTTTGATTTTCTCCAGCAGAAATAAAACAGAAAATAGTCGTTCTGTCTCAACTAGACCTGAAAAAACATTTTTTGGCCAGGAGCACCACCCCCTAACAGATTTTCTGGATCCACCACTGTCTACAAGTATTATCTTTTCAAAATAGTTTTCAGATGACTCATCTTGAGGTGATTCAAAACAGAAAGGAGAATATTAGTAGAAAAAAAATGTTTCAGGAAGTTTCGTTTACATTTTCAAACACTAGTATATATAGATGTAATGAAACTTGAAACGACAGCTTTTAAAAGTTTCAAAAAAATGAACATATGTGATCTTAAAATTTATGTTAGTAAAATAATTTATAATTTATTAATATTAAGTTTTTAATTTCTGTTTAGGCTATTTGGTTCACGGAAACTCCAGGTGTTGAAGGTACTGTTTTCGGTTCCAATGATCAATGGAAAGGATTAGGCATTTTTCTTGATTCATTTGACAATGATGCATTGGTAAGTTATAGTGATAGTGATCGTTATATTGCCTTTTCTTTCTTCTATGCTATAAAAATCAAATATCCCTCTTAATATTTCTGATTCATATTTCAGACTGTTCAAATAGTAAGTTATTAAACGTAAGAAGATCTGTTGATTTCTCACATATATTCATATTGTACAGTTCGTAATGTCATCTAATTTTACTACCACTTTTGAATATATTTAATTCTAAAACATTGATGACTCAATGGAAATCACGAGTACAAAAATAATCACTTTCTATGAAGAATTAGTACATATGTTACATGTTTTGTTGTTTATTGTACAAAGCTAATATAGTGATATTGTTTTATTCGTTGTTAAACTAAAAGTTCACTTGTTCGAATCTACCTGAATGCATTGCCATTATTGGGCAGAGGCCTTAGTTTGGAAACAAACAATGATATGTGTCTCTTAATCAATAAGGGCCAGAATAATGCCGGAGTGTTAATCCCAGCAAGATGACTGTGATCACTTGGCTGATTCATGACTCCGATACAAAATTTTTAAAACCAAAATTATGTTCTTTTTAAAATTAAATTATTATATTTTCTTTTTCTTAGCAAAATAATCCTATCATTGCTGTAATGGTAAATGATGGAACACAATCCTATGATCATCAACATGATGGTAGTAGTCAAATTCAAGGCAGCTGTATTAAAGATTTTCGTAATAAGCCATTTCCTATTCGGCTTAAAATTGAATACATTAATCAAGGACTAACAGTAAGAAATATAAAAAGCAAAAATATTTGACCGAACGTGTGCTATATTTTATACTTATACTGAAGATTTATATCAATAATGGAATCTCACTGGATGATAATGCATTTGAATTTTGTACCCATATCGATCGAATCCAATTACCGAAAAATGGTTATCTTGGTGTAACGGCTGCGACAGGGGGTCTTGCCGATGATCATGATGTTTTGGAATTTTTAACACATACATTTTCCGATAGACAAGCATTAGCACAAAATCAAGCAACAACAGATGAACAAGCTAAAAAATATCAAGACGAATATGAAAAATATGAACGAGAACTTGAACAACAACAAGCTGAGTTTGTATTTTTTTTATTTTATTTTTTATTATTTTGATGGGTTTATTTTTATTTATTTAGTTTTCGAAAAGATCACCCAGAAGCAACAACATCAGTTAATGAACAACAAGTGGTATGCATCTAATACATTTAGTTCTTCAATAATTTTAGCTTGTTTTGTTTAATTTTAGTTTGAAACAGAATATGATCGTGAATTTCGTGTTATCTTAGAAGGTCAAGATCAAATTCGTCTATCATTAACTACTATTGATCGAAAAATGGCTGAACTTTTGGGACGTATTGAACGGATAGCATCAAGTGGTAGTGGTGGTAGCGGACAAGCTTCAGTAAAATGTTCATTTTCACATATTATTATCTTGATAAATTTATGTTCTAGGGTGTAGCTGGTCTAGGATCGAATATACCTGATGATGTGGCTCGAGTTCAAGATATAAATCGAGTAATTAATGCAAATACTGATATGACACGAACTATTCAAAGTTTCGGGTAAATTACTTGAAATTTATTTTTCTTTGAAATAAATCTTTTCATTGATTATGAAAAGACAATCTTTAACTGATCTTCAACAAAAAGTCAATAGTCTGCAAATGAATCGCAATAATCAACAACACGTTGTTACAGGACAACAGCCAGTTAGTTCGAATGTTGATTCAAAAGTTTTCAATGAACTTCGAGATACTATTCAACAAATCAAATCTGAAACAAATGCTCTACTGCAAAAAATAGTATTATCCAATCATTACTTTTTTTATTCTTGAGAAAGCTGGAATTTGCTTCTATTTTAATCTCTTTTAGCCTGATCAAGTTAAATGCCCCACTGTTGTTAGCACGGAAGATTCTTCATGTTTAGGATCGTATACGTTCTTTGTGATAATAGCTCTACAATTATTTGTACTCATAGGCTATTTTACATTCAAGTCAGTTGATTCATTTTTTTATGATATATACTATTTACATTTCTATTATTATGTTTTTTAGAAATCGACAAGATCATTTCTCACGAAAATATTTATAAAAGGTTTTCTTTATTATTATCAAATATTTTTTTCGGTTTTGCTCATTTAAAAAATAAAAAAACAAACGTCCCACGTGCAATCAGTTGAACAATGAAAGAAAAATATTCATACCGTTGTCGTGTGTTCGTTTTTCTTTCTTTCTATTTATTGTAGCTCATTATTTCTCTTTTTGAACTGAGCGTATATTTGTTATTTTTCTTTTCATACTAATCAAAAACAAAGAAGATGTTTGTGTGCTTTGTTAAAATAAGCGTATTACTTAGAAGCAACGTTCATAGGTGAATATAGGATCTGAAGAAACATAGCCTTTTTCTTTTTCTGTTTATCAGTGTTGAATCTCTTATTTAGACTGATGTTATCGTTTTACTCTGTATGTTGTTGTTTGCTCTTGTTTAGTTCTTAATTTTCCTTCGATCACTCTTTTACTTAACACTATTACAAAAAACTATTTTATTGAGTCTTAATAAGTATGATTTTGTGTTTCTTTGATTAAAATATATACGACTGCTGATAGGACAAAGAAAACTGATGTTTCTTAACTAGATATGTAAAAAGCAAAATTCCGCCGAATGAACGAAATAAATGCTAATTTTACATTCAAAGGGAAAGTTTTTCAATCTTATTTTTTTACTTAGCGAAATTATCTGAGAAATCTTATAAAATAATATGGAGAAATGTTATGCATTTTATATATTCTACTTTAAAATTTATTTTGCAACTGTCTGACTTTATTTATCGAAAATATGAATAATAAATGTGGAAACTTCGGATTTCATCCGAGAGTTATGTGTACTGCAAAACGTACACGGGACATACGAGTCATTCTAGAATGTCTGAACACCAGAATTATCATGAGAAACTAGGCACTTTGGTTTCTGGATGCAGTTCTTGTGCATTTTGAGACCGTTTTCAGGCGATGTTTCGTTAGAAAGCTACAATTTGGTTCAAAACTAGTATCAGATTCGGAGTCAGCGTTAAAAACTGAGTCGATTTATATATGTTGTGGATAATTCTGAGAAAAACTTTTTTTTTTGAAAAATCTCTGTGCTCCCCCTCAGGGATGGACTGATCAAAAATGGCAATTTTTTCGATAACTCAGTCATTTCTTGACGGATCCTTCTCATCTTCAAACTCGACCTAGATATTGATAAGACAAGTCTATGCACAAAATTTCAGCTCAATCGAATGTAATTGTGAAGAGCTATCGAATAAACGGACGGACGGACGGACGGACACACTGACCGATTCTATAGTGTACTCTTTTTTTTGAGTACACAAAAAGGAGCGATCACAAAAGAATCTGAGCAATTGTTATGATTGAAAACAGTATTTAGAATGCTCTTTTTTGTTAATTCTAATTATAAAATAAAGCAAACTACTAGATAAATATAATCAGAATCCGTTAGAATTTCTCAGGGATTCATACAAAATTTAGAGAATTTCACTGAACTAATAATAAACTAGTTAGTTTATTCATGGAAAGTATTCTACAGGTAAATCATATACTATCCTTTTGATTCGTATTTTCCATTGAGTTTGCTTATTCTTCGAACTAGAATGTTAAGGAATAACGCTATTATCTTGTATTTCTTCAACAAATAAAGTGTGATTGATGAAATAGAAAATATATAATTCTAAAAATTAGTGAAATTTAACAGATGATATTATATTTGAGTAGTTTTAATGGAATTATTGATTGAATTCATTTGAGTTGAACAAGAATCCACGTAGTTAAATTTCAAAATTGGTAATTTAGAAGAATGTAAGCAGAGAAAAAGCAATATAATTTATAGTAACAATAGTGTCGATTGATTCAAGTTCAAGAAAATGTTTTACCAAGTGAGATCCTATATGAAATCTCATATAATGCCTTGACAGATTTTGTTTTCGAAATAATATCGTCTCTTCCGTCTCTTCGAGATGTCAAAACAGTAAAATAAGATTGTGAGAATATTATATTTGTTGATACAAAAGATTCTGTAAAAAATTGTTTTGTTTTAGAATATTTAAAAAATGTTATTATTATGATTGTAAGGAAACTGATAACGTCTCAAAGAATATACACAATATAGATGAACGCACATATCTTGACATGAATATAATAATAATATGCGATTAAAACAAATGAATTCTTGCCCTGTATGAAACATGTGAATCAAAGATGACTAAAAAATTGAAGATACACTTATTTCTACAAAAAATACTACATATCCGTAAATATCATTCATCAGCCTCTCTCATACAATCAATATTATTCCATAGAAATTTTTTCCAAGTGACCATTACTCTAAAAGTTAGAAGAGATAGTAAAAAGTATCCGAGACGTATTTAAATCATGGTTTTATATAAGATCAGTTTAGATTTCCTTCACTACTATTGCTACTGTATTTGTTTTGTCATACATGAAACCTTGATTGCAACCCGATGATCTGGATGATTGATCACAATTGAATCCATAGATCATATAAAGACCAATCTCGTTTAAATAAGTAATATTTCATGTTTTTGAAGTAGAAATATCTGTTTGCAACTGTGCTCTTGTCACCTGTTTAGGATTCTTTGAGTGAGTAAATTTCGATAATTGATTAGAGATAATATTATTCTCAAGAAAATTCTTCGGATTCATTTTTTTACAACTTTTGCGTTGATATAATCCTTTATATTTTACAGGTGTTCGATTTGGTTGCATATAAAATAATATGATCCAGATGCATGATATTAATGAAATTAGTATAAGTATAATGATAAGTAAAACGAATGGAACTATTAGAAATCTAAGTGATATCATTCACAAATGACTTTTTTACAAAAAATTCCGCGCCTATCTTGTTCACCAGAATATACTAATTGAAATAGATTCGTAAAAAAAGAAGATATCGTCTATATGGTATTTAATGCGATGCGAAGCAGAAGCATTTATGTTGTCCGTCGCGAGTTTTTTTTTAATCACTTGACGTACGCATTGCATCTCGTTGTTTTGTGACGCGATGATCGCGAGAACCATAAATCATAGAACACTGATTGAAACTGGAGATGAGAGCATCAAGATGGAACTTTTAACATCTGTTTTCTAAACTTCAATATGAAGTTCTATTCTGTCACAAATGTGGTTCCAAAATGACGACTTATGATGCGTACGTCGAGAAAGTAAAAGAAAACTAGATGGTATTCAAGTTTCACTCGAATACGAAATGCGATGCGAAGCTCGAATCGGACCTTCACGAACAACCTACAATTCAGAGAAATCTTGAATACTTTTTATGTCGACATAATGAAACTCATCACTCAGAAAACTCCATTCTTACTTAGCGATACATTCTTAGTGATCGATTGCGATTGATCGATTAATTATCCTCATGATTCATTATCTTAGATCAGCTGTAAATGAATAGACTATAGTGGCTATCATATGTTCATGACGTCACTTTAATTATTTCTTGATAATTTCCTTCATTTTCGTCATTTTGGAACGATATTTGTGAGTGAACGAAATATCAGATTAAAGAATAGAAAAAATATGTTAGAAGTTCGATCTCGATACTTTCATCTCCAGTTTCAATGGGTTTTCTATGATTTATGGTTCTCGAGATCATTGCGACACAAAACGACGACTTGTGATGCGTATGTCGAGAAAACAAAAGTAAGAGAAAACACGCGACGGACTACAGAAATGCAATGCTTCGCATGGCATTAAATATCAGACGATGGAATTATTAATGCGCTAAGAAGCAGAAGCATTTCTGTAGTCTGTCGCGAGTTTTCTTTTGCTATTGCTTTCTCGACATACGCATCACATCTCGTTGTTTTGTGTCGCAATGATCTCGAGAACCATAAATCATAGAAAATTCATTGAAACTGGAGATGAGAGTATCAAGATCGAACTTGAGAAATCTTTTTCTAATTTTTCATCGGACGTTTTGTTTACTCACAAATATGGTTCCAAAATGACGAAAATGAAAGAAATTTGTTGCGAGATAATTAAAGTGACGTCACGAACATATGATAGCCACTATAGTCTATTCATTTACAGCTGATCTAAGATAATGAATCATGAGGATAATTAATCGATCAATCACAATCGATCCCTAAGAATGTATCGCTAAGTAAGAATGGAGTTTTCTGAGTGATGAGTTTCATTATGTCGACATAAAAAGTATTCAAGATTTCTCTGCATTGTAGATTTTTCGTAAAGATCCGATTCGAGCTTCGCATCGCATTTCGTATTCGAGTGAAACTTGAATACCATCTAGTTAATTAATTTTTACTTACTTGATGTACGCATCATAAGTCGTCGTTTTGTGTCGCAATGATCTCGACAACCATAAATGATAGAGAACTCATTGAAACTGGAGATGAAAGTATCAAGATCGAACTTGAGAAATTTTTTTTCTAATTTTTAATCGGACGTTTCGATCGCCTAAAAATATCATTCGAAAATGACGATTTTGAAAGGTTTTTATTGCTTTAAGGCGTTAAAATAATTAAATAACGTCGTCAGCAGATGTTAGTTCATATTGAGTTCAAGTTAATGAATCATAGCGATAATTAATGAAGCAATCGAAATCGGTCCTTAAGAATGAATCGCTAAGTAAGAATAAAGTTTTTACAGTGATGAGTAGCATTATGGCTGCATAGAAAGTATTCAATATCTCTCTGAATTGAAGATTTTTTGTGAAGATCCGTATTCTTATTTAGCATCGCATTTCGTATACGAGTGAAACTTGAATGCCATCTAGTTTCTGTTTGTTATCTGGCTTACATCATACGTTAGCACTTTTTTTTTCATCGTCATTTCTTTGCATTTTACTTTCATTCTGATTAAAAATAGATAGGTGTTCTATATAAATCTAAAAGGCCTCAGCGAAAGATATCAGTCATCGTTAAAAATAGTTGTATTTTGAAAAAGACTTCAGTGGTTAGAAAGAAAATGCTTTCAAAATTTATTCTATCAACGAGTTTCTTGTTTTTCATCGTATTCACATATGTGAATGCTGATCTGCGAAGCACGTCAGTGTAGATTTTATTTCAAAATTCGTTCTATGATTCATTTTAATAGTGTCTATGAATTGTTTGAAGCTCGAAGTGGTCAAAAATCCAATTGCACTTTATGGACTTCATATTTTGCAGCAAATGGTATGGTTCGTTCACCTGTTGGATCGACACCTGTAATTGGTCGCGATGCTATTTTACAACATTGTAATGCATGGAATCAAAATCTTGGTCCTCAAGGAAATGGTTGGTATCCTTTGGAGCTTTGGTCAGGCAACAATGAAGTATGCTTATCTATCAACGATAATATGGGCGTTTATAAGATAACTTTTTTCTATTTTTACAAGGTCGCTTTTGAAGCTACAATAAGAGCAGTAAATAAAGGTGGTTGCCAAGTTAATTTACGAGGAGTTATTGTGATCAAATTTGATGGAAGTGTAAGTAATATCAAAAACTGAATTATACGATTTTCTTACTGGTATTCAACTATTGTTCAAACACTATTTTCTTCTTTATTTTAGTTAAATATTATTGAATGGAATCATTATTACGATGCTGATTTTGTTACACCACAACTGCAGGGAAAATGTCAATACCAATAGATCATGAAACAGTACTAATCACCAAGAGTTATTTCAACAGCAAACAAAACACAAGAAATTTTGCTTCAAAACGAAAAAATATTTTTTCTATTTTCTTCATTCAATGTATTAACTACTTTTCTTTTTATTACGTTAGCCAAAATACAGAAGAAACTTTTTCAAAGTTAATCACTATAATTGTCTTTTTTGTGTTCGAGATCTAATAGTTGACAAAAAGGTAACTGACGTGTAAATATTTCAATTGTGGAATCATCGTTATCGTTGCCAACATTAAGAGGTTGATCTTGATCATTGACATCAGCGAATATTGTAGGATAATTAGGAACTAAATGAAAAAATATTTTGTTCGATATTTTGAAATTACCAAAGAAAATCAAACCAGTATTAGGATTTAATGATGTAGCGTGAGATGCATATCGACCACCGTGCAATCGCCAACTATTAAATGTCCATCGTTTGTTGCGCATTGATTCTGATTGTATAGGATTTATAAACATTGCCGTAAGTGCCACCCCTATGAGCAGACCAATAGTTATTGAAGGATTCATCTGAAAATAAACGAATGTTTAATATTCAAAAGATATATTTTGATTTAATGTCTACTTAAACTATATATATAAAGAAAGTAGCTCATTGAATGCATTCAGTTAAATAGTAGAAAAGAAATAAGTATTATGGAGTCAGTTTCTTTTTGTGGTTGACAATCTATGCCTAATCAAAGAATTAATACCCTTGCGTGGGCAAAACAAAATTTTGTGGGTAAAAAATATGAGAGGTATGGTGCTTAAAATTAATACGCATGAATACAATTTTTTCGACATTTATTTAACATATGTTAATTAACAACAACATTTTGAAGATTCTGATTATTACTTTTGACTTCCTGTCAGTGCAATGGTAAAGAAACAATAGTAAAATTTCTTTTCACTATCATTGACTGATAAATCTGTAATGAGTCGATGTTTTATTATATAATTTGGTATGATAATCACGTATATTTTCTTCCTTTTACTTCATTTTCATACCTAATAATCTTAGTAATGATAACTTGAGGATATGTATTAAATTTACAAAACATAATTTATTCTCTATTATATACATAGCATAGTCTATCCTTTGAACATTAGTATCGTCTTTTTTCTTTCTTTCTATTAATAGAGAGAAGAAAATGAATATACACGTTCAGAGGCAAGTATGTAAAATGTCAGAAAAAAAAGAGAGGTTCGAGCGAGGTTTGAACTCGCGACTTTCTGCGTGTAAAGCAGACGTGATAACCGCTACACCATCGAACCGATGGTACCAGTTATGCAGAATCAAAAAGTAATGATAGTCAGAATTTTATTATTTGGAGAAAACAATAAAATAAATTTAAATTCAATATATTAAATCATCGAAACAATTAATCTAAGATTAATCTCTTCAAAAAATATTATTCAATTCGATGATAAAATTTTACTTGAGTTTCTTTGAAAATTCATTCAACATATTGAGTTCGTTAATGTATAGTCTTTGAAAAGTAGTATGAAATTTACCAACAATTCCTTTTTAACAAGATACATTTGATTGAAAGGAAATAATTCATTTTTGTTACATCTTAAGTCAGATATTTATTATTTGTAATAGTGAGCATAAGATACTGAATGATCATTTCTGTAAATATTGTTAATGTGTACATGATAATTATCAGTTCATGACTAGGTATGAAATAGAATGTAAGAAATGTTCAAAAGTATACATATACGTCGTGTATAGGTCAGTTCTATTGAACCATGACACTTAGATTTTGTTATTTATGATTGAATATTAAGAGTTCAATAAGATAGTATGACATATAAGCCGATTGTATGAATTATTGAATAGTTTATAACATCTGATAGAATGACAGAAAGTCATCTCAAATGTTTATTGACAGCAAAGAAATTTAAAATCATAAATATCGTTTTTATTCTCATTTTAAAATGATATCTTCATCTTTTGTTCAGTACAATACTATATGAAAAGAAAACTTTAAATTTATTTCTACGTTTTCAATAAGAGAGTATATCAGAGAAAATAATAAATAAATGCAAATACTAGTTTACGATGCTCTGTGTAGACATTCCAAGGTTCTCTTCTATTAATTGCACATAAAATATAATATTTTTCCAATTAGTCAATATAGTATAGCATATTTAAATGTTCCTAATCTGTTAATCAATGTTCGTATTACATGATATTATTAGTCGTGTGTATATTAGTGACGTTTGAAACAAGAAACTTTCTATTCTCTATTCATTTCAATACCTATTCATACATATACTAGTACAATAGATGGCTGTCAGAACAAAAGAATTATACGTATGACTTCTCTAGTTGTGATTTTGTAATCTTTGATACATGTCCTTCAATGTAGGCGATGGTTATTGTTATTGTTAGAAGAAAAAACTGAAGTTTTTTATACAACTCTATGAATAGTAATTGTTCACAGGTGACTGGTGCTCTGCTGTTCACCCTATGGTAACTTTTCTATTACTTTTATACAAGGTCTTGCATACTGCACAGACAATGACAATAATTTTCAAGCGTCACAGCTGATGGTACATCATTATACACGTAGTGTCCGTGAACAATAACCAAACGAACAATCTGAAGAAGAAAATTTCGTGCTTTTGTTGAAACTATTTGAAGAAAAGTCAATTAGCAATGCTAGATGTGAAAAAGGTTTTGGTAAAGAAAACAACGATTACAATGTCATTCTTAATTGAATAAAAATGTATGTTTTCAAACAATCGATGTAGCACTTGAAGTGAAATGGAACACTGAAAAAAATTGAAGGTTGTCGGTAACATATTCAAGAGTAGTATAATTTCTCTTTGTCATAGGAAAAGAGAGAAAAAGCAAAGAGCAAGTAATAGTGCGAGCGCAAAAAAAGAGAGAATGAAGCAACAAACGTCTAGTGTATAATACAGTACACATTCGCCCATAGAGTAACAAGAGAGAAAAGTGGAATCCATTGCTTTCTTTCTTCTTCACATGCTTTCGCGCTCTCTCTCTCTCTCTCTCTTCCCTTCTTTTTGTCTTTAATCTTTTTCAATTTTTCATCGACAGCACTTCGGACGCGGATCACTTACAGTACCACTAACTCTTTTTTTTATCTCTTCTATCGTCTACACTTAGTTCACTTCTTCATTCAACAGAGCACATATTCAAGTGAAAGCAATGCTGAAGTGGGCGGTAACACCGCGTTTTAACAGTGATTATTGCGAAAACGAAGGTATCCATAACAGTGATGGTTGTGAACTGCATACACTGCAAGCCGTTATTGAACAACATCGTCTTCCATGTCTTGTTCGAATTGCTGGTGATGATATACATGAATCTGTCGATAATTATTGCCTATTACTTGCTCAAACAAATGATCCATATTTACTTGTTTCAAATGAAAACGAACGTTTCTCTATTCCATTGTTATTTGATGGTAAGCATTTAGGGAATAAAGAAAAAAATGAACAGTACACTATTATATTAATTCAAAACTTCATTTTTTTTCATGTTTGCATCTATTTTGATGCCATACGTTTCTTGAATTTGACACCCTTTTTTGCATGCATTCAGAATAATTTGATACTCGGTTAATAGACAAACAAAATGGAAAGATGATTCTTAGTCATATACATCGATCAATCTAGACATATTTTTTTATCATTTGACTGACAAATCAGTATTGATTCAAGGTATTTACTAAGTATAATCATATTTTTATTTCAGCTCATGTAGGATTTATATGTTGATGTTGTTCTTTCTATAAATATATTGGCTTCTGTTAGGAAAAAATATATACATAACATATATGAAATAATCAATAAAAAAGATGTGCAGTACCTGATACACTATAATCTGTAATAAATAGACAAAAGATAAATCATAGTTACTGATGTACTAGTTATTGGATAAAATGTTAATATAAAGAAATAGTATTAACTATAAAAGTTTCTATCATAAATATTATACAAAGACGAATTTTGATTAGATTCGACTTGCTTTTTATTAATTTTGTTTTTCTGTATTCGTTTATAGGTCTTTTTGCTCCAGTTGAAAAAGGTATTACTCGATATAATATTCTTGAATCAGTTTGTGCTTTACGATCTCATTTAAAATCTGTTCCATCTTCGTCGGGATTTACACATTTTACTATTTTGCAACCATGTATGGCATATAGTAATTCAGCTCTACGTCGTATTCGTCCTGGTACTGTCCTTGAATCATGTCGTACATCAATAGCACCATCTAGATCTCCATCTCCATCAATATCATCATTATCATCATCGTCATCCAATCGTTTGCGTACACTTTTTGCTAATCTTTTACCAAATAATCAACAATCACGTAGATTTAAAAACCAAATACCACCAAGTGACTATCTCAAAGTTAAGTCACTGCCAAATGATGAACAATTTTGTCTAAAATCTGATTCAATTGGTATATTTGTTCCTGTACATAGAGAATTACCGTCAAATAATTCTCATCGACGAACATCTCTCATACCATATTCTTCTGCATTTTCATCATCATCATCATCTTCAAATCAAGTACAAGGTTTATACTCAGTAGAACTATTAAGTAAATTAGCTCATCAATATCCACTTATAACAGAACTTATTATAAGTCGAACATTCGAAGAAAATGTACCAACATCCGTTGGATATCCATTTCGTCGATTAACAATACATCGTCTTGTTGAGCAACACTCTCGTGTTATTGCATTTGATATGAAAAATTACGCTTTTCTTGAACTTGACACAATTAATCCAATTGATCTTTATGTATATGAACCAGAAGATATACTTTTTCAACGCTATCAAGCACAATTACGTTGGTGTGATTTGCATGTATCTTCATTTCGTTCACAAATAAAAACCATTGTGAATTCATCACATGGTACAGCAACATTTGTTCAAGCTACACCACTTCATGGTCAACAAATTCAACAATATCATCAGCGTCGTGAGTCATCATCATCAATTATGTCGCCAATTACTAAACATATACCACAAACAATATTTACATCCCAGGAATCGATTTCATCAATTCGTTCACGTGCTCGTACTCCATCATCGTCAAAATACAATACGACATCAAATCATTCGAAACATGATCAACAAAAACAAAAAGGTAAAACAACTGGACCTGGTGGAGCAGCGAGAAAAGATGTAAGAGTTTACTTTAATGATCCGGCTATTCAAAAACGTCTACACACTGCAACTTCATCATCATCATCAACAACAACAATAACAGTAACACGGCCGACCATTAAACAAACATCATTCAATACGAAACATTCCAACTATCGAACAAACAGTACTGAAAGTGACAGTATTGAAGGTGATGAAGAAAATGAAGATTCATATCAATGTACACCACTGTAATCTATTTTAAAAACGTTTCATTTGTACTATATAAGTATATACGATTTCTTGTTTTGCTTTTCTTCTATCTTTATCTTGGAAGAGAAGGAGAAAAAAATCCATTATCAAACAATAAAAATGGTGAACTTTTTAAAGTAATATCGTACAAAAGTGAATCAATTTATATGTTATTTGTAATTTAATTACATTTTTTCAGTCATCCGGATTATATTGATTGATGATAAATTATTTACGAGACAGTACCATATGTGTATGTTTCTTATCGTCTACACAATAGTATCTCGCATTTCACTAGCACAGGTTCAAAGAATTAAGTTGCATAATAAAATAAAATAAAATCATATCCAATATCTATTGCTTTATTGCGATAAAATACTATTATGATTGATTTCATTCAGTTTCTACTAGTCTCTCAATTATTCACATGACATATACATTCGAAAATCGATATACAGTACTAAAGCAAAAGATTTTTAATTGAAAATTGAATAAAAACTTTCAAAGAGCTTTCATATGTCTCTAAGTTTACTTTTAGAAACGATGGGAAATGCAAAAAAGAACGAATCTACAGCTAGACTTTCTAAAAAAGAAACAGAAATATTTTCTATGAATTTCATTCGTCTTCTCTTCGAAAATTTATCACATAGCGAATTACTTATCTAATACTAAAAGATTTTATTTTAGCATGAAAAAAATGTATAATTTTAATCAAGTTCTCATTGATATGTGTTACAAAATGTTTCGTTGAGTACTGACTTTTCAAAAACTAAATAAACGTTTTAGTTTAGCATCATTGCCACTATATTCACTATAATCAGTTAACTCTATATTTAAAGATGTAATCTTCGAGATCGTTTACAATCATTTACAAGACAGTACGAGCAACAAATTTCTCTGTATGATTCAACGTATATTTTGTATTGGTACAGTGTAATTTTACTGGATTTTTTCTTGTTCTTACACACTTTGTTTTTCTATGCAAACATTCAACCTTATATACGATATATGTTATCATTGATTCGAATATTAAAATTAGTTTTGCTAAAATATCAAATAGTACTCATGAGAAGCTTATATTTGCGTAGAATCTATCTCGTACAAATTCCTATCAAAACAAAAAGACTAATTTCTTCATAAATAAATGTAACGATCTACGCGTGCATAGATTTTACATTTTGTTCAAATGAGTATTGTACTAACAAATGAAGGTAATACTTTAACAAAGATATTTCTAAGAAGAATGGATGAAAAAATGAAGCAAAAAAAAGTTCGAGCACAGAGCTACAAATCAATTGAATTAGTAACATATGGAAGCAATTCTCAAATAAATAAATTTGATCGAACAGCTCTCGTCTAAATACTACATTTAACAGATTTTAACATAACAATTTATCAATCCAAAGCTAAATATGCTATATTTAATGTGTTGAAAAACGCTTGAATCTGATGTCTCTGTATGTTCTATATGTCTAACGTAAGAGCTTACTTCAAATATATTATGAAACTTTCTCAATACTATGATAGTACTAAAAAAAACGATACTTATGTCATCTCTGATAGCAATAATAATTAAATGTTTTAACGAGTTTAGAAATTTCAATCAGTTTTCTATACTCTAAATAAGATTTTCTATATTACATACTTTATTGTGATTCAATAGTTTATAAAGGTCTTGAAAAGTTTAATTTGACAATTCGCGCTATAGATTACGATATCTGAATTATTTCCAAAAATTATGCATAATAAAAGGCAACAAAGATATTTTACTAAATGCTCAACTCAGACGGTATTCAATCACATATTTGCTAGACGAAAATTTCATTTGACAGCGAATTAATTTTTGTGAAAGGTATTCATTTCGACATATTCCTTTCATATCCAAATGTCGAATGTTCGATTATCTGAAATCATTAAAAAGTAGTTTGTCGTATCATCTTTTAATGTTTAGTATCTAATATTAATTAGAAAATGAAATATTACTTAACAAGAAATATAAATCTAAATTTTATTCTAAATCATATAACATTTGAGAGTTAAATACCAAAGATTTGTTGTCATCAATCAACATTTAAAAAACAATGGTTTTAACTTACATTTTCTTCACTGATAGATATATCAATTCTACGAACAAGGCGTTGAATCATTATTGAATACAAATACAAAAATTGTGTCACTCTATTTCTTCGTGCAGCTATATATACCATAGGTTCGTAAATTTAATTAATACTGTTGTATGTTTTTTTTTATAAACTTTGCTTCAAACACGAATGTGTTTTTGATGTTCAATTGATGTTACTTCATAATATTTTCTCTGTACAAGCCTGATATGCTTTGCATGAGTTATTTGAACATAAATCTAACACGGATTGAGCATAAGACTCCTTGAATTTTTTCAAACTGTACTTTTATTATTATAAATAATTTTTTTATTTGTCAGTATATTTATTCTTTGTGGATCTCAATCATTACTGACTTGAAGAAATATACATATTCAACGCGTTTTTTTTGCTAAACTATGCTAATCTCTTGAATTTAAAATAAATAACAAGAAGAAAAAACACAGAGTTCGATCCTCTGGATTAAAACTAAATTGCAGTAAAATAAACGTAGTCATCCTATTTCAGTTCTACTATGATGTACGAGAATCTCGCTTTTTTTCCAGTTGAATGAGAAAAAAATTCGTTTTGTAAATCACAATCTATTCATTCTATTTAATTATCTATTGTATGCTTCATTGATTGATTTTTTTCATTATGAACTTTATAGATATAGGTCAATTATATAGATGAGTCCAACAAAATTCTATAAAAAAAGAACCATCGACCAGCAAACTGTTAGAGGCATGGTATACGAATTTTCGCAAGATCTTCAAATTACTTGTAAACTAATAAGATAATAGATTTTTCATCAATATAAAATATAGAACTGCTTGGTTGCATAAATATTTATTTTTCAAATATAATGATTTCAAAAAACTTTTGAAACAATATCGATCGATTTTTCAACAATGATTGAAACTATTCATTATTCTTCATATCAAACAGTTAATATTAATTTTTTGAAAAGAGAGAAAATCTTACTCTTTCAAATTTCGACATAAATTTAGCAAGTATAATCAAGATCTTTATGAATTATTTATTTCAACTACGATTTTTAAAAACAGTAGAATGCAGATTAAAGGTTACTGCCTCTATGTTGAGCTAAGATCTAATTGGTATCTATGCATTCCAACAAAAATTGAAGTTAACTATATTATGAAAATCTCTTCTCTTCATATCATTTGTCAAAAATATGTAGTTTTAGCGTAATAAACGACATGAGAAACAACTGGGAAGAATGAATCTTTAGTATTTAGAAGCTCGACAAAACAAATGTCATATTAATTTGCTTCAAACATGTTGAAAGTTTACATTTTTGTTGTCTACATTAGTAGAAAGTCGATTCTAGAGACAATTGAATTATTCTTATGCATATTAATTAAATATTGATTTCATGAATATCTAAATTGATTTTATGAATAATACTGAAGTTTGTAATTTAAAATTTGAGTACTCGAGAAAATTCAGTATAAGGTAATCATCAACTAAATATTTAGCTTTCATTCAGGAAATATTCATCATGATAAAAAATTACGATATATTAATTTAATATTTCGACGTGAAAAAAAAAATTTGATACAAAGTACAGTATAATAATTATCAGTTTCCTTGAAATCTTGTGATTATGAATATATAGATTGTTAATATTATATAATAATGTATTATTTTTGGCACATTTCCTATAGTCTATTTGTTAAAAAGACCAGGCAAGATACATTGTAGTCACTTATTCGTAATTCTGGACTAGTAAAATGATATTTAGTTCTTCAAAAGATTATCAATAGCGTGAATGAAAACTTAAGACTAAATAGATTTTCAATTTTTTTGTTTTAATTAAAATTAAATTCATTCATTTCACTCATTGCAACTAATCATGTAACAATGTGCGATTAGTTGATCAATTTAAGTATTAATTCATGGTCGGCTCAATTCCGGTTTAACGCGTTCAGAATCATGTTCATTTCACCTGCTTTGATTGCATAAAATACTTGTTGCATTTAATGCATTCTCTTCATTGACTATGGTCATTTATTTACTCTCTAAATAATAGCATTTTCCATTCTATGTGTCTGTATTCATTTGTGTGCCAACACCGGTAGTAGCACGTCAATGTCAATGTACATTTATTTCTTATGATGGATCGATCGACCAGCTAACTGTCGTCGTCGTCGTCGTCGTCCTACAAAAATCAATCTTGTTATAAGGCGATCAACACGATTGGGTGAAAGACAGCGAAAGAAGACGTCTTTCTGTGGTTTAATATATTTTCACACATTACGGAAAGACGACTCAAGACAAGCAAAAAAGATAGAGTAAGATAGCAGACGTGTTGTTGATTCAGTAAAATGACACAAAAAATTCTCAGTTGACTGATTACACACACATATATATATATAAATATATATATATATAAATTCATGTTTGATCTTGGCGGTGCACACGGTTTATTTCTATTGCCTCTTCGAAATCAAATTCAATCTTGTTTCATACAAAAAATACGAATATATTCGATATTCATACATTATTTTTTATTGAAAAATAGAAACCAAAGACCTTATTATCAGATTAATTTTAAAAAAATGATATGAAAACATAGCGAATAATTTATGCGCTACGATGTTAGAATGTATATATTTACACAAATAACAAACTAAAATTTAGCATTCTATGCAAAACTTAGTTAAATTGAAATAAAAAGCTATAGAAGACAGAAAATTTTTTTTTTCGTCAAAATATTTGCCCATCTGTGAATGAATTGTATGAATAATTAGTTACTAATAAGGGTGAAATATATTTTTTAAATTAGCTAGTTTTCCTATAAAAAAAATAACTTCTATAGTTTTCATTTAACATAATAGATCACATTCAATTTCAACTTCATTATTAAATTCATGATAAAAAGATTTTTCCAAAAATATTTTCTAGTTTACGTTTTCATCACACATTGACAGTTGGTTCTCATTCGATACAAAAAAAGAGGATGTCATTTAAAATCTGAACAATTAAATGAATAGTTAAATACATCAACTCAAGAAAACTGTGATTTACTTGAAATAATTAGTTTTCTTCAATTAACTTCGACAGATGTATCAACATAATATACTAAGAATTCGACTTTTAATTTAGACTTTATTTTATTTCTACGCATGAATACGAAAAGACGATTTCAGTGAGTAAGAAAAGTAATTTTATGTTCAATTGACACTTTTGCTATTTGTGTCTCTTGAGTATTGTCACATAGACGTATCAGAAACAAGATTAGCTCTCGCTTTCTCGATTGATTTACTTTGCTTCGTTTTCTTCTTGATAAGCTTCATGATGCGCGTCCCTCCTGCCGTTTTTCTGACAATAAGCAGATGATAAGATATTCCGTGCCATTGCTCTTATTTATTCGATGTTCCATCAGACACAAGTAAAAAGGCGGAGTTTGTCCTTCCTTTCCCCCCTCTCTCTCACTCTCCCTATCTCGTTTCTTTTCGGTTTACTGCGCTAAACAAATCATGGAATACGATGGCAGTCTGACTAAAGCAACATCATCATCTATTAATCACTCGACGGAATCAACAAGATCATATATGTTCCACCTTCTCTTCGCTAAAGGCTATTTTATCCATTATTCGACGATAAGTCGACGATCAGTTAAAACAACAAGCAAATCTACCATGAACATATGTCATTACGTTTTCTCTTTGTGCCTAGTAGAAATCTCGTATCTTGTTGACATCAACGACGCCTACGATAGACTCACTTATTTTTCTTTTTTTTTATTCCATGTTATTAATAGATTAGGTCAAGTGGAGACTGTAATGAATGCAAGGAAACTGAAAAATAATATTTAAAAAAATGTGCAGATGCGACAAAACTATATGGCATTGAAAGTAATGATAATAATAATTTAACGAGGATGACAGACAATATATCATGATGACGATGGACAAACATCAAGTGACTTATCACGGACTGCCTTTTTAACGTGATGCGACAAGCACAATATAGTACAGTTCTCTCATATTCGATTTCCGTTCGGATGTAGCGGCGACGGCATCTGTTCATTGTTGTTATGTGAGTTCATCAAACGAATCTATGCACGTGCCTCAATGTGGTACATCTTAATCGAATCTCTTGTTCATCAAGCTCATCAGTCGATAAATACCTAAAAGGAATAAAATTGAACTGCGTGTTCATGTTCTATGAGAAGAACAACCGCCTGTTGTGTGCAGTTGACCTTGTAGCAATCGATTGAGCGATTAGCGCGTGTTGTTCATCAACGAACAATATTGTTGTCGTACTCTGTCAATCAGCCGTGATGTAAGAGCAATTTGCTATTATTTGCCGCTCTTATACACACCTTTGTCTATAAAACTAAAGCACGTGCCTTTATCATTGCTTTCTCCTTAGTCATTGAAGCGAATTTTTAATAGAGCATTATTTACACTTGACTGTTGAGGTATTTCCTCCATCTTCTTTTTTTTCTTCTTTATATGAAACAACAAAGAACAAAGTTCCATTATTTTTTTCCAGAGATCAAACGTCTTCTTCTCAAGAAGAAAATCATCATCGTCATTATTATTACTATTATTATTATAGAACGACAGTCAACCTAATTAGACGCTGCAACTTACTCACGCAGTGGAAAGTAAATCACCTGCATCATCGCGTGTACACGAGGCCAATATTTGATAGACAGGGGCAGGTCTTGTTTTGACATGATATCGATAATAATGATCGATAACAATGTTAGATTATGCAATTGAAAAAAACGAAAGACGATTAGCTCATATATATATGTTTATGTACATATTGCGATTGGACGATAAATATACGTATATAAATGTATGTTCATGTCAATAGGTGGGAAAGAAAAAGAGTGATAGTCAATTAAATCAATACAAAAGAATTTTGTCGAGAATGATTAAGTTTTAAATTAAATTTCTATAGATAGCTATGAGTCAATTTTATTTGTTAACTCAATTACATACTGTATCGTGTTGAATCTTTACTTTGGCCAGAAAAATTACAATTTTTGAAATGTAAAACGAAAAACCAATAGTATATGCAATCTATAATCTTGAGTTTATTATATTTGAATTCAATTGAAAATAGCAATATCATCTCGTTGCTTTTATTTTTGAAGTTTTGTTTTATTTTTTAATATGAACAAAATCTTAATTTAGATATTGCTTCTGAAACTTTGTTCAGTTTGAACTGCCAGTGATTTTTTCCTTTCCGAATACTTGAAAAAGTACTAGAATTTTAAATTTAAATTTTCATCGTGACGTCAATAAATCAGAAAAACGACAACATCTTATTGACATTCAACGCGTAGGCAAAAAACTGCTTGAGTGACACCGGAAATGTCTCTCATTTCGTATGCAGTTTGAAAACGTCACTCTTCCACCTACGTAGTTATTCTTCTTGGTGAGTATGCTAATTTACATTAGTTTGCTTTTCCTTTGTATTCCAGCACGGATCTACATTAAATCTTCTAGATAGGTTTTTCTTCTCTTCTTCTTCTTCTTCTTCTTCTTCTTCTTCAAACTCTTATCACCTCATGAATATGTTACCTTTCCAATCGCATTACAACGTATACATTTGATAAAAGAAGTAAATACTATTCTTTTTGTTGTCATGAAAAAACTCTAATGGACCGCACAACGTTGGCGTTAGTCAGTGCCGGAAGTCAATTTTCTTTGCGTACCAGGGTGTGTGCATGAGCATCGACTTCGCTAATGTTTCCAAACACATGCACACAGAGAAAGACATGCCAGAGGAGAGACAGTAGCTGAAGAAAGGAAAAAAATCCAATAGAGAAAAAACGAGTCTGACACGAAGAATCTAAAAAAACCTAGTCATTCAGTCATTATACAGGAAATAGATATTGATGCTTGAACTTTGTTCAGCGAAAAAGACTGATAGAGGCATTGATTGAAGCAATGAATGAAAAAAAAATCAAATGAAGAAAACAGAGATAGAGACGCCTGCTTCCGTTGTCGCTCAAAATTAATGAGTAATAGTATTGTCATGTTTTTTATGAAATCCGATTTTAATTTTTTTCATTAATTCATGAAAGTTTTTTGTTTTTGAAAAGAAGATTTAGAAGATTTTGATAGAAAAAAAAGCGCAAAAGAATATATTGACGTTCAGAAACATAAAAACTTCTACAAAACATTGGTTCGTTATTTCAAACAAAGTTACGCCTACCTAATCCTTCTTCTCTTTCTATATTATGTTAGTACTCAACGAGAAAAAGAACGAGCAGACATTCCATCTGCACACAAACGCGTAGATAGGCTCATCTCAATGAAGAACAACTATTATGATTGGTTAAAAAATTTCATTGGACGTGCGGGCATGCAGAAACATACACACGCATGTCATGATTTTTTTCTCATATAAAAGGGAGAGAGGGAGAGAGGGAGGGAGAGCAACGGAGAGAAAGAGAGACGGAAAGGCCTCAGTTCCTGCTTCCTTCTGCTCCTCATTCGTCATTGCTACTTGTGCATTGTCGTCAACCTACACGAAGAAATATAGCGGCGACGGCAACGGAGATTCAATCTCTCTTAATCGGGCATCGCATTTCCGT
Source organism: Rotaria magnacalcarata (assembly GCA_900239745.1). Lineage (NCBI taxonomy): Eukaryota > Metazoa > Rotifera > Eurotatoria > Philodinida > Philodinidae > Rotaria > Rotaria magnacalcarata. Next base: position 44,831 of record OENM01000186.1, read on the forward strand.
AAAAGTTCTTTTCTACGTCGGTCGTCGACACAATTTCAAGGAAGTCCGGGACTTAAAGGCGTCCTCTTTTCTCGTCCGTCTCTCAACCGCATATACACATACCACGTAACAACATCTACACATCATGCTCACTGGTAAGCGACTCTGCTCTGTGTAAGGAAGCCAAGATTTCCGTCTGCCTTCAACTCGGTCTATGCGTTTGTGCTCACGAACAGGAATCGAAGTTTTTCCGTTTTGAAAAAAAAGAAGAAGAAGGAAACGACAATGATGGCATTGCCATTACTATTCATTTCGTTCTAGTTATTACAACTAATATGGTTGATAGATATTTTTCGAGCCGCATTTGAAAAAAAAGAAGGAAACGATGATACAACACGTTGAGCACATCCGCTCATAGAGAAAAACGAAAAAGAAAAGAGAAGAAAAAAAGCATAGAAAGTCGCATCAAATAAATGGAGACTATAAAAACGGTGTAGAGAATATTTGTGTTCATTTTCATGTTAGTTTCCAAAACATTTTAAATATCATCATATTGTATACGTTATTTAGAACCATCAAAGCATGCATGGACACCTATAGGCATTGGCGGTACAACATCGAATGTTTCCAATAACAGTAAGTTTATTCTTTATTGAAAAGCATGATAAAAAAAAGGATAACATTTGAGAAAAGTTTATTTGTCTTGACTATTTAGCTTAGCTCAAGTGTCGATATAAGATTAGGGAGCTCTTGAAAGATTTGCGCAAATAATTAGATAGATAGAAATGAAAACAAAGCAAACTTTCTCTTACTCACATATAAGTGCTTACTGCTACCGAATGTATTTAAGTGAAAAAAGTAAGCAAAACAAGCTGTCGATAAAAATAACACATCTTTTTTTTGTGTTTTTGAGATTATTTTTCAGTCTTATACAATCACACCTCAATATTTATTGACTTGAAATTCGATGAATTTGAGAGAAAGAGAAATTGTCTTGAAAATGTTGGAGAATTTTAAAAATTTAAAAATAAAAAAGTCTTATGATTCTTGATAATCAATTATCATCTGTTCATAGATATCTAGTAAAACACTTGTTTTCATTATATTGTACGTTGACCATTCTCTTCTGCTCATTTCGTTTTATTTTTGTGTATGATTAAAATGAAGCAGCGGGTGGCAGAAGAAAGAGTAAAATGCCGCTCTTTTTTGGTTCTTAATTATGAATCGTTTGTTTCCCCGACTAACTTTATTGTGGAAAGTCAACAATAATCAAATAAAATGATTTCTTTTTCTTTCTCTTTTCTTAAATCAAATCGATGGACAATCAGAAACTTGATTGTTAGAGTACTAGTACATCATGTTCATATAATTGTCCTTTTTTTAGTTGGCTATCATACAACAACGACTCCCTCATCTACGTCATCGTCCAATTCATCTAACAACGCTGGGGGTGACTCAAGAATAAAAAATGATTATGATAATGGATCAGGCCGTGGTAATGGAGGAAACGATTGCAATTCGAATAATGGTCATCAACATCAGCAATCGTCTTCTTGGTCATCGTTAGTTAAATCTGAATCATCACAAGGATTACGAGGTAGCATTTGAAATTATTTACCATGAACAAAAAAATAAAATAAAATCTTGATTATTTTTCTAGATCCTTATTCTACTTTTACAAGTCAATCATTTTTTCCTCACAATGCCCATAGATTTGGCGGAGGAGCTTCTGGTAAATATTTCTCATAAATAATAGTTAAATATAATTCCTATTGTTTCAGGTACTGGTCAGATACAGTTGTGGCAATTTTTACTTGAGCTGTTAGCTGATGCTAGTGCAAATGCAAATATTATTGCTTGGGAAGGTTCCAATGGCGAATTTAAATTAATTGATCCTGATGAAGTTGCACGCCGTTGGGGTGAACGAAAATCTAAACCGAATATGAACTATGACAAATTATCACGCGCCTTGCGCTATTATTATGATAAAAATATTATGACAAAAGTTCACGGTAAACGTTATGCATATAAATTTGATTTCAATGGTTTACATCAATTAAATCAACCACAATTACCAGAATCACCTTATGCAAAATATCAACAAGAAATGATGCGTTCATCACATGCTCATGCGGCATATTTTAAATGGAGTGCATTAAGTTCAGCCGCAGCAACATCATCCGCTGTTCACATACCACATCACCATCATCATCATCATCCAGGAGCAGCCGTAGCTTCAACAGCTTACACAAACTATTGGAATCATCCAAGTACATATGATTATACAGCTAATTTTGCTACACCTAATCCATATTTATCATCATCTTATTGGGTTAGTCCAGCAGCAAGTACAACATCGTCAACACTTACATCAACTGGCACAGGAGGACTATCATCAATGCACACAGCATCTTCTGCCATTTCCCCATCATTACCCTATTGAAACTAAAGAAAAAAACAATTCTATTGTTTTGTTGTATACAATTTCTTTCGTTTTTTGAGTGAATTAAAAAATCACACACCATTATCAGCACGATGTCTTGACGTTGTAGTAGCATGAGGCACCTGGAAAAAAACATCTGCATGTAAATGTGACAATGAATGTCTATCTAGTAAAATTCACTTAGCATGAATAATGATCTATCGCATGTATAATGCTATCATTGTTGTTATTCTTTCGATCAACTTATTATAACTTTTTATTACTATTTTGCCTTCTGCTGCTTTGTGTTTTTCTAATTGAATATGAGAAGTGTCGTTCGTTTCCTTCTCTTGTTCTGTCTATTCATTCACACCTTACATAATGTTCACATTATTCAAAGATCAAAATTCAGTTTTAAGTCAAGTGCATCTTTTATATGATCGCTTGTTCGGTTTTTAACGGTGTAAACGACACGAACAAACAATGCGGTACGATTGAAGAAAAAAATACAAAAGAAAAGGATATGTTTCATACTCGAAACGAATGTATTTTTCTTGATGAGAGAAGCGTGCAGAAAATTTTTCATGACAAACTCGAATCATTAAACGATTAAAGAAAGAAAAAAGAACAAGAAATGACGATTTCTGGAATCAAACTCGTTTGTCTTTTGTGTATTAAAACAGCTGGTGCAATATATTGCACATAAACAACAAACAATAGTTAATAGAGTATCTTCAATGCCATATTTCTTTTCATTTACACATCTATTCTTAAAGACGTACTGCTGTAAAAATTATGATTGTAAAAATATATTTTTCCACCAGAAGTCTGATATTATTCGACGTAATGTTCACTGTGGTAGTTTGTGTTCAGACACAATTTCTTAATAAATATGTCGGTACGTAATCAATACTATTATGATAGATTTAATAAAGATCGAAAGAACATACTGATAAATGAAGTATGAAGCAATTCTAACATAGATCATATAGAAATAAACTATTTGACAATAAATAGTTTCGAACAAAAAAGAAACATATAAATATCGATTTCATGCAAGTTGCCTTTATATTAAGATAATTAACTCGAGCAATTTTCTAGACATGATCTCGAAAGAATTGTATATATGGCCTTTCAAAATTCAAAAAGAAAGGATTTCTCTCTTTTTTTATTTTGAACTTTTATTTGTTTAGAAGATTACATCGATGACGTTACTTCTACTACAAGTAAAACATTACCAAACAGTTTATCAACAAAAATTTTGAATTCATCTAATAAACTTACATCTCTGTCACCTATACTATCAGCTTTATCGACTAGATACAACGCATCATTGACTGATATAAAAGATAATACCAATGAAGTTTCTTCTGAAAATCAATCCATTTCATTGTCATTCTCATCAAAATCTAAAAAAAGTGAAAATCTATCGATGAATATATCACCTTATGTATTGGCTCATGATCTTGTTGACCAATTCAATCATTATCGTGATATTGATATTCTTTCTCGAATAAAACAATGCAATTCAAATATGAAACTTAGCGATATGTGTGAAACATATTCATTTGATAATCATACCCATTCATTAGTACGTGAATCAAATATTAGATTTCAATCGTTACAACATATTTATGATTCTCTTATTGATCGAGTGATTGTAAAAAAATTAAATGCATTTTGTTCGAAATTTCAATGGTGTTTGGGAAATTTAACAAAATATAATATTCGTTTTACTGTCAATGTTTTTCGACAGCTTGGATATTCCTTCTGTTCACTAGAGATGTGTCATCATCGACTTCAGGTACGTGCAACTACATGTCCATCAATTACAAATGGGGTATGTATTTAATAATAATAATAATAATAATAATAATAATAATGATAAAAGAGATTTTAGAATAATTTTTTATACTTTCAACATAGAATATAAGTCGACCGACAGTAGCATTATTACCAATGCTATGTGCACTTTATAAGGAACAGCAAGCTTGGAGTTCAGCCGAATGTACTGATCGACTTGTGTATCTTCTTCATATTCTTTATGCGTTCTGGTCACAAATTGAGGTACTAATCATTCATTAATTACAGCAAGATTTTTCATTTGCATATTTATAGACATGTTATCACATGATTTCTAGTGCTTCTGGCGGTTGTACATATGGATGTCTAGCATTCGATAGTATTTTACATGAATTTGACAATAAATGTGATCGAAACGCTTCGTTTTTAACAAGGTAATAAAAATAACAAATTGTATTCCAAAATGAATTTGACTTTTGAAAATTTGAAAATAAAATAAAGAGTTCCTCAATTGGCTTGGTATCATTTAATTAATTTACAAAAAGAATGTCGTGATGAAACAATTGTAACCAGAGCTCCACTGATGTCGCCGGTAATTTCTCTGAATGTGACTATCTTTTGTTAATTTGAATATTTCAGGCTAAGAATTTTATTTCATCAGATATATTCCCACACCGATTTAATCAACAACCTGTATATGCAGCTTTATTTCTTGTTGTGATCATTTGCATTGCGATTAGTTTTTCTCTATGTTTGTATTTTATGTCAAACAATAAATATGATTCAAATACTCGAAATAGCGATGATGGTTATGAGTATACAAGATTACATAATTCAACATATGAACTTGATACAAATACTGAGAGTACGTTTTGTTTATGTATTTTAAATAATACTTCTTGGATTGGTTTATTTTTAGCTACAAATACGAATTCTACGTTGCATAGAACAGATAATCAATCGGAATTTGATCTCAACGGTAATAGTCGTTCAGTAGAACATCACCGATTATTATAGATGGAACTATAAGAAAAACAAGGCGATTCATTATTTTATGTCTTTTAATAATAAAGAATATAGTGCTTTCTTTCTCTCTCTCTCTCTCTCTCTCTCTCTCTCGTTCTCTCTGATTATCTTAATTTTGCATTTAATAAGATAAATCATAATGTCAATGATAAAAATAAAACTGTATTATTCGAGTAGAGAATATCTTGAAAAAATTGGCCATATATATGATGATAAAATAGTATACTGAAACAAAGTAATGGTACACAGAAGATAAAATTAATCGATTTAACTTCTATGGATTCATTGAACAAGGTTATACTTTTTTAGTAAAAGAATGAAGAATTTTATGTGATGTATTTGTTTTATATTCAAACTAAATTTGCATGCTGAAAATAAAAATGAAAAAAAAACAGAAACTTCCATCAAAGGAAGGTCAACTTTGTCTAGTGTCAACGTTTATACTTGTAGAGGCTAGCATGTGATTTACACTAGGCAATTTATATTTTCTCTTCGTTGTATTTTACCATTGAAAAACTTCCACACTCGTTTTTTTTCATCTCATCCTTCTGCAAATAATCAAGTAGCCAAGAAAGGAAGAACAAGAAGAAAAGGCAACAGTTTCTTAGTTACGTTTGTATTTCGTTACAGAGTTTTTTTCAACATCAAAATCAGACGATTGTTTCTAACGATGAGATAACCATCGATTTTCATTTACACATATTTCTTTTTCTAGATTACGATGACACATACAAATGATATTAAGTCGTTATTATCCCAATTAGAAGAACTTGACAGATCAAAAGATTATTTAACTATTGGTAATACATTAGATCGTTTTGATTCAAAAATTACTGATATTATTCAAAAATGGATATCAAACAGTAGATTATCGAATGAAGAAATCAATGTTATTAATTTATATTCAAAACTCCAATTATGTTTTGTTGAATATTTTTTTTTCGAGTCGCAATCGACAGTAGATAATGAAACTATCATAGAATTATTTCGTAAATGTTTATTTCGAACGAAACAAATTAATGATTTAAAACGAGCTGTCATATTTATTCGTGATGAACAACCATCAAATGATAATAAAACTGAACAAGATGAAATGCTAATTTATCTTATACGTATGCTTGATGCGCGTTCACTTGCTTATCGATTATGTTTTAAAGATCTTAATCCACCTCCACGGGACCTTAATAATGAACTTAATTTATGTCTTACTCATGATCATGCCAAAAACTATTTTTATGATATGAAATCAAATAATGATACAGGTAAAAATTTTAATATTAGTTACCGTCATCAATTTTTCGTTGGTTGTTGTACATTTGCTATTGCATTATTTGAAGAAAATAAAAGAATTTTTCAAAATGATGATAAAACAAAGTATATATGCTTACTTGCAAAATATGTTCGAATTGTGTTAAGTAAAATAAAATTCGAAGAAAATAAATCATTTGTTTATTGTCTTCGTGGCATTCTTGCTTTACTTACGAACTGTGTTCCAACTAATAAATGGACTCCGATTATTAATAGAGCACTGGCAAATCCCAATGATGAAGATGCACAAGAAGCAAATCCATTTAATCGCGAACTATTTTCTTTCATAATTGTTCGATTATTAGGATCAGAGACTCTTCGAAATAAAGCGATACAATCTGATTCGAATGATATTACTTCATTAGTTGATGTCGCACTTATATTTCTTAATAAATGGTGCGATACAACAGAAGATCTGACTAATGATAGTGATTATACAATTATTAATGATTCATCGTCTTCGGATGAACAGAATCAAGTTCTTCGTTTATTACGTTCTAATGAACTTTTGAATCACGATTTACATGCGTCACAAATCATAATTCCTTATATTGATGCAAAATATGATCGTGTCCGTTTAATGGCTGTGTCAACATTATCAAGAACTATGAATTTTAAAGATTTTCAAAATTTACAGCAGAAAAAGCCTAATATGGCTCAAGATATAGTAAAGTTAATATTTTATTTTATCGATCGAGCAGTCATTGCGCAAAATTATCAATATAAAGGAATATCATTCGAATTACTTCTTCGTTATTTACTTCGATTTCTTGTTCAAGATGTTATTAAAGAGGAAACAATTCCATACATAGCAAATCTTGTTATTTTTGCAGAACAGCGTCATTTAAATGCGCTTAAAATTCTTCGTAGAATCTCTTCATCAACAAAACTGACACAAAAACTAATTGAAAATCTTCCATTCGATAAATTTTTAAAAACTACAGCTGATGCTTTATTTGATAATGATCCAACAATGAAACGAATTACCGAAGAGATTCGTCGAAATCTTGCGCCAGAACGATCAAAAGAGTTACCAAGTAAAAACCGTCGTATTAAAAAAAAACTGATATTTTTTGTTTTCTTTTTTAAGTATCCAGTGATGATGGTAGTCGACAAGCATTCATTTCATATTGTCATCGTGACAAAAGTCAACGGATTGCATTCGTCAAACATTTAGACAAAGCTGGAATTTTTACAAATATTTGGGTTGATGAGCAGTACATGAAAGATAACATAGTTAACACAATAACCACTGCTATTCGTCAGTCAAAAGCTGTTTTTGTTCTACTTAGCGAAGCATATTGTTCATCAGATATGTGTCGACGCGAATGGGAATTTGCTCTGAAAAAAAACATTAAAGTTTATCCTATAATAGTTCAAGAAGGTTTTAAAACAGACATGTATGATTGGGTTGCATTCAACATTGGTCAAACTCTTTATTATAGAATTCATGGACACGACGACTTAAAACGCTTGATGGAAAATCTAAAAAAAGATCTACATGAACGAAAAAACTCACCAAAGATACTAACAGAACCCCCACTGGAAGCAACAGCAAACAATCAATCAGACACTACTCGTGAACAATTTAAAGATAAAGCAGTAGCTAAATGGACACCCAGCGATATTCACAATTGGTGTGAGAAAAATAATCTTAGAAAATGGTGCGAACCATTAGCTGAATATCATGGAGAAGCTCTACTTGAACTAAATAGACTTCTAGAGACTGATGCAAATCTACCACATATTGCTCATGGACATGGCATAACTTTAATCGATGTAGTTCTGTTCAAATGTGAATTACAGAAATTATTATCGAACAGAAAAGCAAGAGTAAAAACAGCTAAGAAAAAGGACACAGTCAAACATCGAACTACGAACATGTCAACTAAATAAAAATGTAATAAATCTTTTGACGTATTTATTTTACTTTTTTCTTAAAGAACATACTACAAAAAAAAAGAGACATAATATTGTAAAATATAGTTAGAGAATTGATTCAATTGCTTTTGTAATTTCTTCATCTAATGGTTTCACTCGACTATTCCAAGCAGCTACGAGATGACCTTGTCGATCGATAAGGTATTTATGAAAATTCCACTGAGGTAATACATCTTTTCCACCAGCATCAATAATCCATTGAAATACTTCACTTGGCTTATCTTTATCTTGTTTTGTTGTTAGAGGAAATGTTGTTTTGAATTTACTTGCATACAATGAGCATACTTGTGGTTCATCACCTGGCTCTTGTTTACCAAAATTATTACAGGGTACACCCTAGTAAAAACATAACAAAAATGCTTAGACTGTCTTTCATACTCTTCAAATCAATTGAGAAGAAAACCAAGTACACAATAAATTTAAAAAGAAAAAAGTAATCTTACCAATACAGTAAAACCTTTATCTTTATATTTATCATGCAGTTCCTGTAATGTATACAATTGCGGTGTATAGCCACATTCGCTAGCTGTATTTACAAGTAAAGCAACTTTTCCACGTAATTGATTCATATCTACTGGTTGACCTTGAATATCAGTAAATTGACGATCATAAAATGAAGGTCGATTCGTTGGATCATTTATGTTTGTTTGACGAGCAGAAAATAGTGATTTACCAAATTGAAGTAAACTAGCCATATGTTGTCGTCCGTTTGAATTTAATAGAATTGCAGCAGCTAAAACGAAAATGGAAAAGACAACAATGTTACATGTCTTGAAAGACATTATCTTTATTGCTCGAAGCAGAAACACAACGAAGAGCAAGAAATAACGAATTAGATACAATTATATAACATCGACCTGCAAGATGACGATGCAAAAATTTATCTTGCGTCATTCAATTCAAAGTAGATGATAGACAGAAAAGGAATAGAATAGAGAAGAAACAAGGGTTGACAACAACTTATACTGATTGGTTGTTTCTAAGAAACATTGAGATGGCGTAAGCTAACCATTAAAGAGTTTTTCTAGTAATATATAATTATTAAAACAACAAAAACATGATTTGAAACAATTATAATACATAAATTAACATCTACGCTAGTAGCGGTAGGCTAGACACTGTCGTACAGCTAAAATTGCTTGTTTTGTCAATCATTGCTGAGTGCAAAACTGAAATTTTATTCTACATCGATGAAAGAGAAATGATTGTATAACAAAATCGCTTTTGTATTTTATCAGTTCCTCCATCCTATTGAATAAAGCAGATAATAGAACTAACATTAGAAAAATCAGATATTAGGATTTAGTCATTGGTTTCATAAGATGAACAATTATTACTAAATATATGCGAACAAATTAGTTTATCATTTGGATAACGAGGAACTCTCATTAGAGCAAAGTATGAAATAAAAACTTCTTGCGACTGAACAAGATAGATTTTAAATATTCTAGAATTTTCAATTTACCTATTTTTTTTTACATAAGGTTACCGAAGCTATAGGATAATATATGTACGTAAGTTTCATATTTTAGATAGAAAGTAGCTAAACTAACAAGTTTTTTCATTTGACGAATCAGTTTGAAATATAATGATGTGTCTTGTTTCTTCTATCATTGATAACTAGAAGAAAAACAAAAACTCTTTTTCTCTTACAAATACCAAAAGGATAACCCTGAAATCGCAATGTTGATTTACTTGAAGCAATAGAATTTTCTGTTTTCAGAACATTCTTATCAAAGAGCACGTTTATTCTAATTTAAAATCTTTATGGTCAAGAAAAAAAAAACCCATAGTTATAGATCTCAGTAGTATTCAAATATTTGATATCGTTGGTTGGATCGATAGAAGCATTCGACAACACCATATCTATTGTAATATTCTATTTTGTAGCTAATTTTGGTTGATTCAAACGAATATTGTGACTCAGTATCAAAGTCTTCTTGAAAAGAACCATTTACAAAAGATAAATTTCTTATATTGCTGTTTCGATACAAATATTTTCGGAACGAAAACTTTCTTTAATTCATAGTTGAAACCATTTACAGATTTAGAAAATACAGTCGTTTTTTTTTCTTCATTCGGTAGTCTATCAACAACGACTCAAACTGTATGAGACTCACAATCCAATGACATATGATGTCATGCAGCATGGATATTTATGTTATTTCTTATTTCTCACCTATCTCAATCTTCTTTTCCAAAATAAATACTTTTGTTTTTACAATTATTGTGTAGTCTATTGATTTTTAGCATGAAAATTGTTGGTGAAAAATTTTAACACACGTCTTAAACAATTCCAGTTAAAACCTAATGAAATAAAAATCAGTTAAATACAACTATTATTGAAAATATTTTATGATCGTGACAGTTCGATTTGTTTCCAATAGTATTTTTAACCTTATTTACATTATTATCATTTGATCTGGAAAAAAAAACATCGTATCAGTTTCATTATCTGAATTTTTTTATCTATTCTTGCTTCATGCGCTTGTTTTAATGATTGATTGCTCCTATCAAGTGTTGATTCAGTGTTAGTTGCAATTACTTGCGAAATATCTTCTTGAAATAATTATTAAAACTATGTTTACTCATTTCTGCATATAAGAGTAAAATACTGGTAAGACGAGTATGGCTTTTGATAACTGATAGTTTTAATCGGTGACAGTGCTATTTAGCATTCGAATAGTATTCCGTTTGACTTCTCTTGTGATAAAGATCAAAATGGTGAATGATTAATTATGCATTAGATAATCAGAAAGAATGGTATCAGGTCGGTTTCATGGTTAAAAGTTCTATATTTGATAAGGCATCCTGTGAAATGCACATAATCTTATGCTGTAATCCATATGAAGTAAAGACATTTTTGTCAAATGATAAAATAAAACTTGTGACATTTATAATTTGATATTGCATATTAGAACTGAAGTTTTTGTGAAGAATCTGATATTTTATATGGCGTAAAATAGGTAGAAACACTTCTGACCTATTATTAGTGTTTTGTTAGACAAAGAAAAAAAACAAACGATTGCACAATAAGCAAAGATTTCATTTAACTATGTTTAAATTATAATTAAATATGAAAGAGAAGACATAATGCTAGATATAGACTTTCTCAATACTAATTATATAAATAATCTTATCTATTGTTTGAATCTTCCCATACAATATTAATCTTACATTTCATATATATTCTAGGTCGATTTGATTCATAAAGTTAAACGTTCGTTAGTACATACGCTCATGCATTACGAGCACTTTTGACTTGCTTATCAGTTCTCAATCATGAAAGAGAGAAAAATTCTACAACGCTTACTTGTCTGTCCGTATCCACTAGCAATATATGTACAATATACAACTACGTATAGAAAGAGCACTAGAAGGAGAGAAAAAAGAAAACGTTTATCGTTCACTAGTTCATCGACTTTTGACAACATTTTCTCTCCTATATCTTTGAAGCAAGATAACTAGCAAATACAGTTTGTTTTATTGACAATCAAGTGAAGAAAAAGACAATTTAAAGATCGATTAATCTAACACACATGAGAATGTTGAACTTTTGATTATAACAAAAAATGTATTCGGTAAAAAATCTTTCAATTCTTTCGTTATTCGATTAACTTTGTTCTTTTTCTTCTATCATTTATCTGGTTTCTTCTCCTTCAAAATGAATTGTACAGCTAGCTATAGACTGGCGCGCCTTCGTCATAGATCAGGCTACATTGCGTGAATTGTGACTTATGTTTGTTAGATCGAACGAACTAGGGTACATCTAATTAATATCAAAAGTACCTATCATTTGTCTAGCTTATATTTATATTGATTTGAATTGAAAAGAGAAGGTGGGTGAATTTATTTTCTTTGCTCTTTCCTTCTCGTGATACACCAAAAAAGTTCAACGAGCCGATAATATGTAATTTGACCGAATTTCTCTTATAATGTTTCGTTCTTTTTTATATTTAGATGCATTAGTGAGAAAGAGAACGATGAACAGTTGAGAGGATGGCAAACATTTATTGAATTTGTTCATCTTGAACCTCTCGAAAGTACGAAAGTATAGTCAATATCCTTCTCACAGGTGCTACGTATTTATCAGTATAAATGATCACCACCTAAAGCTAAACAAGGCGCCTTCAGGAATGTATGAATGTATTCATTTGATCGAGTTTCTTGTATATTACATAATCATTCGTACACTGGTATCGATATAAGTCATTCATCATCGCAGAAAATGTTGGTGCTAGTGATCTAATCTAGTAGTTGGCATCACTAGCATTCATTGTGTTCTTTCTCGATCGAACGAGCACATTCACACGTACATATACATTATGATGTATATAAATATATATATAAAAACAAATGTCTTAATAGAAACAAGAAAGAGCGATTCCATCTGGTAGTGTTCAAATAAATAATGTTGAAAGAAGTGAGTTCAACAATGTCTTCTCGTTTTGTTTTGTTTTGTATTCACGATTAAAATACTAATATTTTAGGGTGTGGTGTTGGTCCATAATTGCACTTTGTGTGTTCTCTATTGATTCTTTCGTTTGTATACGTTCGATGATTGTAACTGATGACGAAAATCGTCCACAATATATTTACAGTTTATATTATATTCTTGAAGTTCTCCTCTCTCTCTCTCTCTCTCTCTCTCTCGCCTTTTCTTCTCCTTTTCTTTCTCAATATTCTCACAATCACTTACAACTAGTGGCTATATATTTAATCATAGCTGCTAAAATAAAAATATCGTAAATAATTGTGAAGTTTTATTTTTTATACCTTAAATCGCGTATTCAGTATTTGTAAAAAAAAACTGAAAATAATGAAAAGTTTGATCGCTCTAAATCAATATCAGAAGCAATCGTGTGATTCTCCTCGATCGGTATTTTTCTTACTGAATATCAAGTAATATTTTATTTCTTCTTTTTAGGTTATGTCAGACGTTATCGATAATAATTCGAGCTCAAGTACAATTGAGTCAAGTCGTAGTTCAAAATCAATTATTCAATTAATTACATGGTAAATAAGATAAATAGTATAAAACTATTTGAATTGATTTTATTTTAGTCCAATATGTCTTGAAATATTTCGTGAACCACTACAATTACCTTGTCAACATACTTTTTGTAAACTATGCCTAGAACGAATAACAGAAGATCGTTGGGGTCGATGTAAATTATATATTATAAGAATTTTATTTATTGTTATTCTTTGATACATAAATATTTAGGTCCTGTATGTCGTGGATGTTATAGAGTACCATTTGCCGGCGTAGGTTCATTTGAAGTAAATCGAACAATTGTAAATTTACTTGAAAGTTTGTCACATAATGAACCAAAACCTATGCTTAAAGCAAAGTGTGCTCTTTGTAAACTAGACGATACAATTACCGTAACTAGTTTACTGATTTTATTGAAATCAAAATAGATGCCATATGCTTTTATTCAGGTATGTGAACATTGTCGAGAAGCCATATGTTGCACATGCCGTCGACAACATTATGACGAATTTTCAAGATATATAACTTTAAAATTAAATGAAACTCAACAAGAAACAGAAAAATTAATTGCTAAAGAAGGTAAAATAAAAGTTAAGTTTTCTCTTGATAATAATAAATATGTTTTTATTTTAAATCAAAGTTGAAAATATAAAAAATCATGGGGAAAACGTGCGCTACTCAAATGATATTGCTAATGTAATTCGTAATAAAGTAGCTGATCTAATTGAAAAAATTAAACAAGAAGAAACAAAATTACTACATAATGTAGAAGAATTTAGTAGGGCTGAACAGAGGTAAGTATTATTATGTCTGTATAGTTGTTATTTGGCCGTTAATATTTTAGATTAATTAATGAAAAAAATGCTTGCCTTGAAGATCTCTCATTGATCAACGAATTCTGTTTAGAATCTCAAGGAAAATTACGCAGGTATATATCAAAACTATAATTTGATATTGACTAGTTCCAATTCCAACCAGTCTAATTTAAAAATATTTATATTAAAAATATGAAAAAAAATCAGAATCTTGTATTTTTCTATTCTAGTAAAGAAGAAACAGATCAAGAAGCAATTGAAATTCGTCAAAGATGTGAAGAATATGTGCTCAGTGTCAATGATCTTCAAAATCGAATACTTATTGTTAAAACACCTATTCGTCGCGTAAGCCACAATGTATGATTAAATTAGTAATTATTTGTAGTTTGTCTTTACTATAGATCTCATTTTTTAATCGAGATATATCATCAGATGCTATTTCATTGGGTTTTGTTGAAATTGGAATGGTACTTGAACCAATTGAAAGCGCTGTTCAACTTTCATCATTATTTCAATCATCATTAAAAACTGATTCACCATTAACAACATCATCAACTAATATGGATTTGCAACATTGTTCGAAACAATTAATTCGTTGTTTAAGTGCTACATTACAACAACAAAGTGATTATCCAAATAGTTCATCACCATCTTTTCGTTCCAACGCATCAGGATCTGATAATAATGGGCATTGCCGTCAACCACTACAATCACAAACTCATAAGCGTACACCACGTATTATTGGTAAACGAGGAACACGTGATACTGAATTTATGCACCCCTCATCGTTAGCCTATTCAAAAAGAGATCAACTCATTTGTAAAAAAAGGGCAATCATTTTTACATTAATCTTTTACGAATTTTCTTTTTATTATAGATGTATGTGATACTTATAATAATCGCTTGGTAACATACAGTATTGATGGTATTTTTCAACAAGTTCATACAGCTGTAAGTGAAACGGGTGAAACACGTTTTTATCATCCATATGCTGTTCATATTGATTGCAATAATCGACTTTATTTAATTGATCAATCTGAACGTCGAATAAAAGTATTTAATCGAGATTTTAAATTAATCCGTGTTATCGGTCAATATGGCCGAGATACAGGTCAATATTCAGCACCGTGTGATTTATGTACAAATGAAGACAATTACATATTTGTATGTGATGCTGGTGGTCATCGAATCTTGAAATATAGTGAACAAGGACAATTTATTCTTGCCTGGGGTGGTCTTGGCACTGACAATGGACAATTTAAATGTCCAGCTTGTGTATGTGTACTAAGTGGTAACCGTTTAGCAGTATCAGATTGGGGTAATGATCGAGTACAAATATTTAATTGTGATGGTGATCATCTATTATCGATTGGTCAACGTGGCAAACTTTTATCAGAATTTTTTCGCCCGTTAGGTCTCGCTTTTGATGAAATATCCGAAAGACTATTTGTTTGTGACGAAGGAAATAATCGTGTAACAATATTCAATAGTGATTTCACTACAACAGAACTTGTACATTCAAAAATCGGTTTTCATGGGCCCTATGATATATTATTACTTAAAGATGGTCATATTTTGATATCTGAACATCGAGCACATCGTTTACAAATTATTTAAGTTAATAATTTCTTGTTGTTTTCATTTGTTTTTCTAAATAACTACTTTTATCTAGGTCAGATGTGCACTCGAATGCATACGAATGTTTGTAAAGTTTTTTTTTTCAAAATATTGATGAAAAATTATTACAAGACATCGTTGAAATTATCAGATAAATAAGGGCACTCAAAGTAAACCTATTTCATACTTCAATTTGCTATCTCATTATATACGTATATTATCATTGAATTGATTGATGAATTTTAAATTTCACGTGATTTAAATGGAGTATAGAATTCATTGAAGCCACAATTTTATTTGAACGATAGATAATCGAATTATATTGAAACGATATTTAAAGATAATAAGTAAGCAAAAGTTTGATATATTGATTGTGATCGATCATCTAATTTTTATAATGCTCATTTCGATAATGGATAGGAAAGAAAAATAATGCACTGCTAATTATTAGATTTGCAGAAGAATTGCATACAGATGTTATTGTCGAAAACAAATCATCCTATAGCTACATATTCATTACAATCAATACATACACTTATCCAACTGTATATTGTATTTATAGTTAAGAATAACAAAAGCATGACGCAAAAGCCAAATGATATAAGTAGTTCACCAATGGCCATGTTTCATTTAATTAGTGTCTATAGATTCATATAAAAATAACTGAAAGAATTAAAACTATATAGGAAAACTAATCTGATTAAATCGAGAACTTTTATAACTGGATAACAATTGATGTATATATCGTAATTAATTGAATATTAAAATAAATGTTTCACCGTTTAGTATAGCTAAAAAAAGAAGTATCGCTATCTATTAATGTCATGGCAACTTTCAAATACATGTATAATTCTCACTCTTTTAACTTAAATTGGTACAATTACAATACGACCTGCATGCATACATGTATACATATCAATGGAGTTATTTCTTCAAACAGTTTTCTCATGAGTTTTGTAATAGGATAAATATCTAACGAGGGAACCTCTCCAAGGGATACTAACCATTCGGGTTCATATTGTGCTCAAAAGTAGGACCCGTGATACTAGAACAAAAAGTCTAAATGATTTCGTGCCATTTGGCCTTTCTTTCAAAGTTATAACCATTTTACTATATTTTCGACCTTGGACAAGGAATTTCGAACTGAAATTTTCCCTAGCAATAGGTCTCATCGGTGTTAGAAGGTTCCAAAAGTTTCAGNCTGAAACTTTTGGAACCTTCTAACACCGATGAGACCTATTGCTAGGGAAAATTTCAGTTCGAAATTCCTTGTCCAAGGTCGAAAATATAGTAAAATGGTTATAACTTTGAAAGAAAGGCCAAATGGCACGAAATCTTTTAGGCTTTTTGTTCTAGTATCACGGGTCCTACTTTTGAGCACAATATGAACCCGAATGGTTGGTATCCCTTGGAGAGGTTCCCTCGTTAGATATTCCTCATTATGGTATTATTGAACAAGATATTTTTCATTATATGTATCTTACATTTTTTAATAGTTAAAATGAATACAATATATATTTATGTATTTCAATGGAATTCTCAAATATTCTATCCGATCCTATGAAAAAAAATAGAAAATGCGTGTGGTTATATAAAAATGTAGCAAGCAGAATTGAACAGAAAATAAATATAATGTAATCCATCAGCATATCATTAATAACATTAAAAAAAATTCAATATTCATCATTTACTTAAAAAGAAATCATCTATAGTTTATGATAATAAATAAGTTCGCCTGCTTCGCCTGGGGCTGATTGTTCACTCGGTACGAAAAGAGTGACAATTAAAATGTTTTGATCCTTCCAGCTACTGAGCGTCATAGTTGGATTAGCAAATGCTTGACTTCCACCATGTGTAACAACGGATATTTGGTCGGCATTGCCTGTCTGTGGATCAAATATAAAGGTACGCCAAGTACCAAAATCTTGTGGCTTATATTGTCCTTCGATAATCGTAAAGGCAAAACTATTAAAACTCGAAAGTGCATCTCGATCGCCAATGTTACCCTGTACACCATAATGAAGTATTGCATTATCAACATTTGGTTGTTTTCGGATTTGTGTCCATAGATTGAAATTTTTCAATGTAGCGCGAGCTTGTCGATCAACAACACAGTTGTCATAAAAGTGAAAGCCAACATCAATATTATTTAGCGTTGGTTGACCATATATATTAGGAGTTCCTTCGGCACATCGAGATAATGCACGCGGAACAGAATAATTTCTTTGAGATGTCCCAGCTTGTAAATCAGACCATGTTGGATAAAAAGAAAATTGTAAATGATTATTAGGTTCTTGTTCCCATGCGACTATATAACCTTGAGGATGATCACTAGGCACAGCAATTGTTGGTTGAGAACCAAAATAAGCTAATTCCTGAAGCCAACTCCAATTCAGAAGATCGGTCGATATAGCTAAATTAACTCGTGGCACATTATTTATGTAGGTATGATAAACACCAATAAATTCTTCACTATCGGTTCGTTTAATAATTTTAACACAGTCCATTGTATTTCCAAGATGGTCACGTGAACTATATCGATATCCATCAGCTTGACGAACGTTTCCAATGAGTGCTACAAGTTTATGTCGTGCATCATCGGAAGGAGATTGTCCTTGAGTAAGACTTGAAATACATCCTATCAGTACAAAGAATATTATCCGCATTTCGATCGCTCTTGTTTTGAAAAGGACGTAGTGTGGAAGGTATATATATATATATATATATATATATGACAGCTGTGATTGTGTCTCACCAAGCATTCGATGCATAGAAAATAGAAAATAGTAAATGAATACCAACCGAAAAAACGTGTCTTGTGCCGACTGATGAGGAACAAAACATGTTGAATAGGAACCAGGCCGGATTGGATTTATTTGAGATCTTGTATTCTATGGAAAGATTCTAGAAATTTTAATTCTCACGAATTGTACGAACACAGAAGGTTTTCGAATTTTTCTTTGATATTCAAACTCGAATTTAGTATCGACGTAGTTTTCTTGCAAGACATGAATATCGTTTCATCTACTTCAGCAGTGCTCAGACTTACAAAATACACACTCAAAGCAATTTTCATTCTACTGGAACCATAATTAGAATCAAGTTAATTAATTGTATTTGGATTGGAACTGAAACTAAAAAGCGTTTATCTCGCAGTTCCTTGCATCCAACTCAAAATTAAACGATCTCAATCTTTTAAACATATAATCAGTAAATCAACAAGAGAAAAAAGAAAATTTACATCATGCTAACTGCCGAAGCAATTGTCTTTTAATTATCACTAAGATAGAAATAATCTCTTCTGACACTTTGTATGATTACTATCTACTTACCATTATGAGAACATGTAAATAACGTTACTAGAATTTATTTAAATGAATAAACTAAGTAGTTTGTCAAAAGAAGTAACTAGAATCTATTCCAGAGTTAAGTTTAGTGATTGTATTAAAGTATCTCGATGATTAAAAAGTTCATATTTTACAAATTCATAGTATTATATTAGAGTTTTAAAAATTATTGAAGTTACTGTTCAAATGAATTATATTCTTACTTGTTTGACATTGTTCAACAATGCTATATATCACAATTTTGCATGCAAATTAAATTAATGGAAATTAGTAATTTGTGTTTGAATGATTTCAATTTATTTTGACGAAAAAATATCAGCTTGGATTCCTTGTAAAAGAATCAACATTGTAAATATTACAATAAATCAATCAGTTAGTTAGTTCTAAATATTTCAGATAGTTGTAAATTTTATGTCTGATTCAAAGCGATAGATCAATATGAAGTGATAAAATGACAAAATTAAAAACAAACGCTGAGCTAATCATATGAGCCAGTCCACGTAAGCAACGACCGAAGCTGCTCAATCCATACTCTCTGATGCGCCTCATTTAAATATATGCGATAGAGGCAAGTGTTTAATGAATATTGGCGTAAGCCGATTCAAAAATATTAAACCATTCAGTTTTTATTGAATTTTTACGACGAGCACTATAAATACTCACTGTGACGGGAGGCCATTTACGGTACCCTATTTCTCAAAAAAGCATCAATCATTTGGGCTGAAACCTTTGGTACATCAACATCCAGCTAAGTTCTACGTGTAAAAAGAATTTCAGCTCCAACAATTGAGTCTTTGATATTTTATGGATTTCACCGTTGAAGGAAAAAATCACTTTTTTACCAATTTTGGCTGCTCATATCTCCAGATTGAGAAATGACAGAGACCTGAAATTTCTCACATAAGGACATCTCAAGTCTATCTAATCATCATATAAATTTCAGCTCTCTAGAGCATAGCGTTCGTGCAGGATATCTGGAGGGCAGCTCAATTTTTTGCTCAAAGTCGATGTTGGGCCTCGATTTTCTCCCAAAGTATACAATCACTTTTTAATATATCAACGTAGTACTGAAGACCATACTCCAGTCTACAACATGGTATGACAATAAACTCGGGATGTCCACGGGCTGCTTCAAAATCAGTCGATCGTTTTTTTAAAAATGAATTTTTCG
This sequence comes from Rotaria magnacalcarata, assembly GCA_900239745.1. Lineage (NCBI taxonomy): Eukaryota > Metazoa > Rotifera > Eurotatoria > Philodinida > Philodinidae > Rotaria > Rotaria magnacalcarata. The sequence continues at coordinate 65,256 of OENM01000186.1, forward strand.
GATTTTTTTCTGCACTCCTCACTGTTTGCATGTATCTCATGAATGATTCACTAGAAACAACTGAAACATTCAGAGAAGGTAGAACTAACGTAATTGAGTAAAATTTGTGCTAGACTCAAGTTAGTACCATTCTTGTATCTATGAGGTACTCGAACATAATTTCCTGACAATGAACTTAATTATTCTACTATTATGTTTTTTGGTATGTTAAAACTGATCGAACTGAAAAGTTTTTCACGGCTAGTTAAATTTACTTACAATGCTTTCCCCTCTTGTTCAAATTTTTAAAATGCACGTCACTGGAAAATGCTGTCTACGGCACTACCCAGGGTGTGAGTGTGGATCAGAGACCGAACCGAATGGCACTTTTGCCATTCGGTTCGATTCGGCTTTTTAGGACCAGGATTCGGATTCGATTCGAGTTTTCTGGTCTTTCAAAGTTTTCATTCGATTCATATCGGGTTTTCAGGACCAGAATTCTATTCGATTTTTTTGGTTTTTCAAGATTGTAAGTCGATTCGATTCGACTCAAATTTGATTTACAAAACATGATATTCACTATTACATATAGTATTGTTCTTTTCAGAGTGTTATCTTCTTAGAATGAGAATAGTCTGTCGATCTTCTATAGAAATATATTGAATAAATATAACTTATGAATATATACATAAGAATTATTCATTTTTCAAGAAAGAATACATAAAATATAAATTAGTAAACACATCTAAGTAGACTAATTCCCTCTACTGAAAGGAGGGTGTTACGAAAAACGAGCTAAATGCGTTCGTTCGTCCAATAGAAAAGCAGATGCATAAAGTTAGCTAACCTTAAACAATATCCTGTAGAGATAGGTTTGACCGAAGGTAATCAGGGTCGGTGGAACACGATGGCGTTGTTGGTTTTTTTAAATTTTGTATTTTGCTTTTTTTAGGAGAGTGAAAGACTTTTTTAGTAAAATAATAGTTTTGCGTAAGGGTTGACCGAAGGTAACCGGGGTCGGGGAACACGGTGGCGTTCTTAGCCTTGTGAAATTTTGTAGTTCAAACAAGTTTATATTGGATTTGGAGCTGTTTAGATCGTCTCATTTTCGTGGTGGGAATTTTTGTGGGAAATGTTTTGAGGGTGCCTTCGATGATGTTTATAGTGTTACATGTATCGTATGGTTATGTGAGATTTTATTACGAATAAGCTATGGGCATCGTGTGGTGAAATTGATTCTCAACTTGACTGCGGCTAGTCGTTCACTTGCACTGAGACTTTGAAAGCTTTTTTTTGAATGTCTTCAGTTTATTCTTGATAATTATGTTAACTTTTATTGCAGCACGAAGAATTTATTCAAACGTAACTCCTAGAATTCTAGATCAGCACATCTACGAACGGACGCGAACTGCATAAGTACTCGGACAGGTCTCATTCTTCTCTAAATTGTAATGAATTATCGCATATGTAGATGATACTGGATTAAATTAGTGCCACAACTGTTGTTTTCGGGTGTTTTTGAAAATTCTCTTTGCTTTTATCTAATAATTATAGAATATGGTGCAGCTTTCTATCAATAGTGCAGTGTTGAAAATGATCACGTTCACCGCATATATGAGACAAAACTAGTGGGGGTGCCACTCACGACTAGCTGCTCAGTTAAAAATCTGTTGTGTTTATAAGACTACAGATCTTGCAGACATATAGAATAGGTACACGTTGTCTCGATCAGAAAAGTTGAAACGATTTTCGAAAATATGAGATATCTTGAATTTCTTCCGACGACAGGTCGTGAAATAATTGCTCCACTCATGTGAAACATTTGAAGTTCATGCTTGCCGTGATTATCTAAATAAGGTTAGTTTTTCCTGATTGCGAGTGGATTTGATTCAAAAGATGTAAATCTTAGATTTATCTATCTGTGAATGTGCACCCTGGAATGAATATATGTATTATAGACGGGAAGCGCACCGAAACAAAATGAACCCACATGGGGTAGAGCAAAAATTAGGACAAATCTAACCGAAATCGAGTTAGAAAAAGTCAGTTCGATGTAATCTCTGATCTACTCGCGCAGATTCATGTTAAATATGTAGTCGATAGACCAATTTGAGTTGTAACTTCACTAAAATGGGGCATTTCGATCATAGCTCTCTTGAATGGATCTTTTTCGTCACTCCGTTATCAAGCTGATCGAAAGTTTTCGGAGCATAGCTTGAGCTGTAGCAGATCGGATGCACTTAACTTTACTATTGCCATATAATATTAGTGAGTACTACTTAAATGCTGTTTTCTTGGTGATACTTCCAAGCGTGTTTCTATTTATGCTCGGTTATCAATCGTGTTTTCCATGAAAATCATTTCGAAGCTATAAAATGTGAAGTCTGTCAGCTAGATAGTTCAGGATAGCTACGTTCTACATGACTAAATCCTTTCAGTAGAGGGTTAGCGACGCTAACGTCGCGTTACCTTGTTAAATAAGTTTATTTTCTATAGAACGAAGAAAAATAATGTCATTTACTGTTATTGATCTATATTTACAGTTAACCGTAGTCATATTTGTGTAAAGAAAGAGGTTGATATTAAGACCTCAATCGCACTGGAAATGTGAATTAAGTTAAAGTCGTATTAAGCAATCTAATCGATACATTAAGAGTTAAATCACATCTAAAAGATTACTTAACTCTTAATGTACCAATCACATATCTTAATTCAACTCTAATGTTAATTTACTTCTCAGTGTGATTGGAGTCTAAATATACATGACTAAAGAAAAAAAGAAGGAAAGAAAGATGGGACGTTCGTTGTAAGTGAGCATTTCTTACCAATCATAATGCACTTGACCATGATTATATACATAATTTTAGAATAACGGTTTTCCGAAAAATAGCAGCCCAACCATACGTGCTACCATTTCATTCATCACATCCTTCACATATAACAAGAAATATACTATCTGCAGCAGAACTACGAGCGACTCGCATTTGCTCACACCCTCGAAGATCTACATCATGAATTAGAAAAAATTAGAATAGCATTACTTTTGAACAAATATTCACCCAGATCTATTCATAAACGCATCAAACGTGTCTTCTATGACGTTACAGAGATGGAAACATCGAAAATACTCTTGAGTAACGATCACTCAAAATTCAGAGGATTAGTGTTAGATACAATCTGGAACAGAAAAGAAAAAAGAGAATTAAATTTCAGTAACGACATCCTCTTACATTTTCCATATGCACCATAGTTAGCAAATTTCGGAACACATTTCCATCAGATATGGCAAGAGATATTCCAAGATACGTCACTAGATGACATACTTGTCATATATGCGAATCGACTCACAGATAGTCTAAAACGTATACTAGTACAAAAAAAGCCGAGCAAAGGAGCAATAAAGCTACTGCCAACATCATCAGAATCAGAATAAAAAAGACACAACTAAGTAATAACTGGTAGAAAAAAAAGCGAAATCGATAGCAAAAAGAGTTCAAAAAGATAAAAGAAAAAGATAAAAAATCACTAATAAAAAACGAAAACATTATTAACAACATATATTAATAACAAAACTACTAACCCACATATACTATATTCTAACATTTATCTTTATCTCAATCTACCCTAATCGATTGTAAAACACATACATATATCTTTCTTTTACTCTCTATCTTGACCTACCCTAATTGATTGTAACGCACATATCACATTTTCTTTAGCTCTTTCCTTTTCTCGTTCTTTGTTTTTTTTTGTAACTAAAAATCTTCCAAATCATTTTTAATCTGTCTCATTATTTGTAAAATCGTCTCGCCATACTCACATTATTTGTAAAAAAATCACCTCCTCTACTCGGACTAACTTTCTCCACTTCAATGTCTAGAAAAAATATAAAAATATATCTAACCAACTTTTCCTCTACAAAACAATTTCACATCACTGCTCTCACCTGATTATACAAAAAAAACATGTTGTCAGCAACGTATTGGTTTACATTAAAACATGGAAATACATGAAAACAAGAAAATACATTAAAGTACAGTGAAATGCATTAAAGCGCATGATAATATGCTAAACTACATAATAATACATTAAAAACGCATTAAAATAAATGATAATACATTAAACTACATAAGAATGCATTAAAACACATTAAAATGTATTATTGAAAAATATTAGAAAAATCTTTAAGAACATCCATGGAAATTCATTGAAATCATTCGAAAATGTGCGAAAACACATGCGAAAATTAAAAATCTACATTATAAAACAAACACCAAAAAGTTCATCGAGAGGTGCTAAAAAATGCAAAAAGAATATATTATCAAACAAATATAAAAAAACATATTGCAATGCAATAAACAAAACATGAACGCATTACTTTAAATGTAACAAAAATGAACATCGAAACTAGTTGTTCCTGCGAGATTGAACTGAATTTCTCTTTATTTCGAACAAATAAAATTGATCGAACTTCTCCAAAACATCTCCAAAAAATCGCTTGAAAAATATAATTCGAAAGGTCTCGCGTGATATATTTATTTATTTTCCTCTTATGAATTCCTCTTCTTTCTCCTCTGATTTATAGATATTTTTCTCTTATTTATTATTGTTTTGTTTCTTTCTTTACTAATATTAATAAAAATTCTTGAAAAAAAAACATTATTAAAATATTTATTATATTTATCTTTGATATTTTATTCATTAATATAATTACATTAAAAATTCTTGTTGACTTGTTTTATTTAAATAATTGAATTCTTATCAGAAGTAAAATACTCAGGTTGAGAGTTCCGACCAACGAACATATGACTGGGAAAGGATCTCATTGAATCCAATCAGTTCCGACAAATGGATCCGAATGGATCGTATCGGATCATGCAATAAAAATAAAGGGAACCGACAGGATCAGGTCGGATTTTTAGCAAGGTTCTACAAGTTATCTGTACTGAAAAAAAAGGTTCATACGGAACTTAATCAAGATTCACAGATTTGCAAAGAAATAGAAACCTTTATCGGGTTTCGTAAAAATATGGTTCCATACTCAACCATCTTTAATTCACATCCAAATTGGTTTTGTAACTGAAATCTCGTCACAATTGCAATGCACTCGATCTGTTCTTGCACGATTTGAACGGATAAATCTATCTCTTAACCATACATCGCAGCGCTTGTCAGGATTCCATCGAAAAAATTATTTGCAAAGGACGGCCCCCTCGGGATTTACCAGGACACTGCGATGTATGCTCTTAACTGAACCCTTTCAATTTAACACCTTAAACTTAATCTATCATCTTATCTATATCTATCCCGTAACTTAACTCATTAACCTTAATCTGATCGCCTAAAGTATCCCCTTAAACTTAGTCTATGACATTTTCGATATCTATCTCTGTAACCTAACACTTGCATGCTAATCTGACGCCCACAATATTCTCATAGCGGTGTTTAACTCCTTCACTGAAGCGAGTGTACTTGGACTCCTCAACAGAAGACGCGTACGATTAGTTTTTATTGCGATTAAAACTTGCAGTGCAGTACGTTGTTTCTGATAATCTTAAGTACTACAACCATTTCGATTTGTTATGACTACCGTTTATTGGAAATATTTTGCTCAACGTGGAATATGATTGACGGTGCAACAATTAATGATATAAGAAATGAAGTTCAGGCAAGTGTCTCTAGGTTAATGCTCACGTTTTGAAATGAAATTTGAAGAGTATTTTACGAAATATTTTTACTTTTCGACGCCCGAAAAGGTTTCATACAAAAGTCTACATGATACTAAACTCTTCTTATGTTTCGTTTGTACAAACAAAACATTTTAAAGCATAGTAAAATACCGCCGAACCGTTTTTTTCAGTACATTCACTTTTTGTCGAAAGAAGTCAATGTTAATAAAAGAATACATTACACTCCTAATACATTTCAATTAATCAGAAAATAATCCCTTTCGTTGTGGATAAAAAGAAAACAGAATAATAGTATTTAATGAAATGCTATTGCCATTGAAAGCTATTATCGGCGGCAGTGTCCGTCCTTTACTTTGTTATTTTCGTTCTTCAATGAGACAGTTAGTGAATTTAGGACGAAGCAGTTTCGTATAAAATTGACTAGTGCTGTTTGGACAATCGAAATTTAGGTGGCCACACACATAGTCGCAAGACAGTTCGTCGCAATGAAAATTCGTTGCGATAAGTTAGTCATATATAAAGGAGAGAATACATTAATTGAATTAAGTGATTGTGTTTTATCTGTTGTTCAATTAATCACTTTTATAAATGTATTCCTTTACAATAATAACACTCTTTTATTACTACAACTTCTCTTTTTCAAAACATGACAGAAATGTTAATTTACAATTCATTTTTTTAAATTCAAATTTAAAAAAATGATTTCTCATCTTAATAGTTTTTTTAAATAAAAATGTGATACCTCTCAAAAATTATATCAAAAGTATAGTATAGACTTATAAAATTTATTCGGATTATTTATTTTTAATGATCGTGGTAGCAAAAACCTAAAAATTCATTTCAAAAGTTTCCAAAACCACTTCATCCTATAATCTAGTAACTTTGTAAATCACAGAAAATTATCCTAGAAGTTACTGAACGAATTATACAGCGCAAGATAGAGCACATTTTTCTTTCATTTCTTCTTGGTTTTTCTTAGCTCCAGATTTCATCAGTCATCGTCTTCTTAAAAGACTTGAGTTGACATTCATTGAATAGCAGACTATTTGTAATGTTACAGGAGAATCCTATAGAACTAAGTACTTTTTCAGTAATTGTCTACAGAACTAGATCATTTTTTCTGCAAAACGAATCTATTATCCATCATATCGATCTAGTTATTATTCCATAGAGTGTACATTTACGTGATTAATTTGAATAACATATTGAACAATATCACTTAATTAATGTACTCTCTCCTGTATATACGACTAACTTATCGCAACGAATTTTCATTGCGACGAACTGTCGTGCAATGAACTGTCGTGCGACGAAATGATTCCGACCAAGTGAACGTGACGAAGTGCCGTGCGATGATATGTACTAGTGTCGAAATTTAGTTCAATTTACTCTTTCGTAGAGCTAACGTCTCTAAAGACTGAATTGCACTCCGAGAGTTTTTGTTTTGTAGCACAAAAAATAATTACAATTACATAGAATATTTGCAAAAAGTTAAGACATTTTCAACTGCTCCTTTGGAAAAATGTCCGAGTTCTCAGATGTCGGAAACGTAGGAAACATACTGGATGCCGATAACAAAATCCTATAGGGTCCGAGAATCGGGTCTCATCGGAATTCATCGGATTGAAACACATCCGATAGAATCCGATTGCCGACTTTTGACCTGGGTATGTTCATTTCATTCAAGTAAGGAAAAAGGGTGTTTTATTTTTGCTATTGAATCTACATCTTGACTCAGTTAATCGAAAGAAACTTGTTCAGCTACGTTAGTGCATCATATCCTGCTTTTTGTAACAAAGAAAAAGTCTATTTGAAAACAAAAATCGCCAAAAGAAGTATTACTCTTTTCGATACATGCCATTGTACATTAGTTTGGCTATTACCTAGCCATAAAAGTTAACATGCACATTTGGAACATCCGTAGTAACAAAAAGATGATGAGAAAAACGTTCACATATAAAAAGAATAAGAATCAACTGGCACGAAAATTTCGAACTAGCGTTATCTTCAGAATAAATATAAGCATAGAAAAATACAAAGAAATAACAAAGATAACGGAAGAAGTACATGGAAAGTGCTAGCGACTACGATGACTGACGAAATTAGTCTTGTTGCCGTAAGAGGCACGATCCCTATTGAAAACGATATTGTACTACAAGACAGACGGACAACCTATTACGGACATGGTAATGAGACACCACGGTTGTATCATAACACATCTTCTGTGCATGCAATTAATCACTGAGATTAAAGAACAACAAGCAATCACCTTCGCCAAACAACTCCACAGTGGACTTCCAATATAACTCGGATGAATCAGATACAAACTCACTAAATCCAATGGTTGAGTAAGGTCGGGGGATATACGCTAAAACGACATATTACGGAAAGTTTCGACAAGTGTTTTGAACTCAAACCATATTCATTTCTGTGTACTGGGCGGAGGCAACTAAAAACCTATATTTAGAACTGTTAGCATTAGCACTTCAGAAATAAGCAGGGTCAATGTCTTGCAAGTCAAACTATGCAGAAGAATATATTCGTGCTGCGCGGCACTTACACCTGAGAACCTAGAGTGTGTGTTTAGACAAGCGTGTTCCCGACGCAGAATGCCTACGTGCGAAAGTACGTGATATGTTGTTGAACAAGGAGGCACGTGGTTTCTTACTATTTCTTTCAGAAGTACTTGTACCATGTTGCATCGATTTTCGGATTCTATTTTACAGGAGTGATTGATTTTCATCGAGATTCGGTGATCGGGGTCTTAGCGTTGCGACAGAATAAGAGTGATAGAGAAAAAATTCATGTCTCCATCGACAGGAAACTCGAGTGCGCTGGTTGCATCTAATTATATGATATTCTTTCGATACTGAATTTGTTCCGATATGAGGAATTCGATGCTTCTCAAAATTGCTTTCTTTCTGGGAAATTCGTATGTTTTGGGACGGTTCGCCTGATTTTGGGAAATTCAGGATTCAGGTTTGAAGCGAATTATTCTAAAGATCCCCTAGTTCCTCATTTCGTTTTGAAATGAGATGCTCTTTTTTCGTTTCAAATTCAGATTGAAATCTTATACCCCATTGTATGAGTTTTGTAGAGCTCTCAAAGGGCTACAGGATGCCTTATTTTTCATAAAGGGAATTGTTGTTGTGGCCATTAAGAAGATTGGAATTACAATAAGGGGGTGATTGATTAAATGGAATTAATTTATCTAATTCATTTATAGATTTAGGTAAGATTCTACAAAGAATTCGTACTTCTAACTTTGTCATTTCTTCAAATCTTTCCAATAGTTGCTGACGAAGATGACATAAATGTTGAATAGGTTTTTTAGGGGTGAGGGTGAGTTTCTTTTAATAAATAGAAAGAGTTCTAATCTGATGAATAATTTCATCTATTCACGACAAATGTACATCATGTTCGAAAAAATGCACCCACACTGGATACGCCTCAACAAGTACGAACGACTTGTCGAAGGAGGATTGAAAAATCATAACAGGAATCGAACCCATATTTTCCGATAACCGGTCGGCTTTTATACCGTTAAACTACCTGATTTTCTCCCAAGTCTTAAATAAGACAACATATTCGGCATTTCATCAAAAGATATACCTGCCAGAACAATAGTGATTAGGAAACAACAGTTTATCTCTTATTGCTACATGAGGACTGTGAAACCTATGTAGACGCTATAAGAATCTTCCGAAGTAGCAAAATAGATATCTTTATCCACGATGGGTGTTGATACAGGCATCAAAACAGTAGATTTACTACTTCATTCTATTGATTCATTCGCATTCGAATAGGAGGATTATATAATGCAGCAAGGTCATTAGACTTTTGGTGAGTTTGTAAATAAACTTAAAAGAATTCAAAGATTAACTTTATTAGATCATCCTATGTATTTATTAGAACAGACATGTAACAGAAATATCAACGAAATTGGAGGAGAGGAGGAGAAGGGATCAAAATAAAGATATGAGTGAAGAACATGCAAGCACAAGTTAGGCAAGTCAAGTGAAGAAGAGAACATTTTTGTATGGAAATATAAGAAATAATGCTATGGGGAAGAGCAAAGGCTTACGTTAGTTCTTCCTTAGCAGAAAATGGCATGAAAAAAATGAATATATAGTTCAGATCATTTGTCGCTCCAAGCTGCATCATCGGTGATCAAGCGCTGACCTTCTTCAATTGCTAGTTGATCTTTTTCATTTGGTCCACCTAGTTTATCGATTAACGTGGTCAATTCTGTGTTTCGCGTGGTGAATTCCTTGTCAAAGGTTTCTTTGCGCTCAACAATAAGAGTTTTGATCTCTTTGAGCGTCTGATCTGTCTGCTGCGTAAGATTATTCATTAATTCTTCTCGTTCTATTTTATTTCGAACAATAAGCATACCAGAAAGACTTGAGAGTCGTCCCATCAAATACTTGCTCGACACTTCATGATAGGTGCGTGCCATGACAAAGAGAATATACGCTTCACGATGGATGCCAAACGTGTCTTCTTTAAGGATATCGATTATTTGCATGCGCATGGCTAGATCCAGATTGCTGCCGACAGCAGCTACCCTAAGGAATCGTTTCAATGGACCCTTGATCATGTCGTGAATGTATTCTGACATTGTAGTGAAGAAAGCGACGAAATTATGCCACTGTGTCTCCACCTGAGTAAGTAGAGTAAAGGCTTCCTTGAGCATAGCGATGATCTCTTTATAACTAATAGTAGTTAAGTCGACGGAGATCATTTTCGCGTTTATCTGCCGCATACCTTCGAGCAATTTGAGGTATTCTGCCGCCTGTTCATCTTGACGGCGGCGCATTTCCGTCAGCTGTTTCTGAGCAATTTGTGCTTTGAGAATTTCATTCTGCGACGAGTCACCTGCTGTATTTGTTCCAATCGTGGATAGGGTATGTGAAGCGGCCTTTGGATCGATGTTCTGATAGGCACTTTCAAACGATCCAAGGTTATCGCAGATTTTCCCGAGCTCTTCATTCACTTTGATGTTGGTCTCATTGTTTAATTTCAATTGTTGGGCATTTTGGGTTGTCGTCTCTGCAAGAGCCTCGCTCTGTTTAATCAACTTGATTGCCTTTGCCTTCGCAGGATTATCGGGTAGCATCATGATATAATCACGAAACGCTTTGAATGCAATACCGTAACCTTTCATTAATTTCGGATCGCTACTATTGGTCAAAAAATCATTTTGAAATGATCGTAATGAGTTAGCAAATTGAGTCGCCATGCTGAGCGTCTGACTAAGACCGAATGAAAGTGGTTGCTTGCCGTCCATATTACCGGTCATTGCTATGGGATTGATAGCCTGATGAAGTTGTGCTCCACCTCGCCCATTTTGACCAGTCAGCACGGCTGCACCAGCTTCGGCAACCGTATTGGCTAACTTCAATATGCCACGAGCAAAATCTTTTAGCAGAGCTCCCATTCCTGTTGGTATGTCATTCAATGCTTTGGAATAGGTCGCTTCAGCTCTATTTGCTGTATCAGTAGCATCTTTGTATAGCTTAGCCCGAATTTTCTCTTCTTTCTCCAAATCTGCTTTTTGTGAGCGCAATACTGTCAGTACTCTCTCGTTCTCTTCTAATTTGTACTCATGGACTGATTGCGTTGCTGCCGTTGTTCGAATCACTTCTTGAACCAGTTCCATTACTCGAGTGAATTGGTTTTTCGTTGAGTTGGTCAATGTAACACATTCTTTTCCTGTTTCTTCAATACTGCTCAATACCTGAGGAAGTAAACGAGTGAGTACACGCCTTGGAAAGTTTCCACCAAGTATTTTCAGCGCGGTCTTGATGTGTTTTGGTATTTGAATCATTCTTAGTTGAATGACGCTCATCGTTGAATGACCACTAAGAAAGGCATTGTAGCCGTCTGTAAAACGAACAGATAGAAACAGTAGTTCAATTCAAGGAACATTCATGAAATGGTGAAGTCGAAGCATTCTCACTACAGGTTGCTGACTTGAAGTATTATAGAAACAAGTACGATAAAAAATCTGTGAAGTCTACTCTCGAATACGAAATCTTGCCTTTGAACTTTGACTTGGCTGTATACAAAAAATTCTCTCCTAGAGTTATCGAAATAATTAACTGAAACAAATGAATCGTTGAACCCGTTTTCAGATTTCTTATCCACTCAAGTCTGCGCTTTACTTTAATTCAAGTGCATCGTTTGACGAGAACAGTGTCATTTGAACAAGGACGAAGCTAAGGGAAAACAAGGAACTTCAACACTTCAAATACTTCAAAATACTTCATAAGACTTCAACAGCAGGGACTTCAAATTTTCGAGTGATTGTGAAAAGACTTCAGAAGACTTTATAGGACTTCGATAGACTTCGAACTGCTTCAAAGAACTTCTTGAGACTCCAAACGTCTTCATCAGATTTCATCGGACTTCAATGAACGTCAGGATACTTTCGAGACTTTAAAAGGCTTCCAGAACTTCACGACACTTCCAAGACTTCCTAAGATTTCAACAGACTTCAAGAGACTTCATGAGATTTCACGTGATTTTAACAGACTTTTAAAACTTTACAAGACTTTACAGTTGAAGTCTTCTTTGTTTTCCCCTAGGGACGAACTTACTATGTAGGTTCTATCATTATTTCAGAGATAAAAATGATCATGGGTAACTCTTGAAGCAAAGTCTTAGTTCGAAAACGAATTTTCTATCAAACAACAAAGCGGCATATTTCCATTCAATAAGTCTAAACATACCGTGTATATAAGTGAGTCTCAAATATTTGTTTCGGTCTATTACTGATATTGACCTCGTTTGAGAAAGTGAAGGGAAAAAAGTCAATGTTTAATTTAGTACAAGATGCTCCTTTATTTCATAATGCTCTGTCTCGAAAACATTCTCATCAATGCATCTCTACGGCTTACCGTGTGATACTTGTAAGAGAGTAGCACGTAATGATTCGGGATTTCGAATATATGTAAACTTCCGATCAGGTGCAAATTCACGGAAAGAAACGTCTTTTGTGCTCGCGACAATCAGTAACTGCCCCATTAATTGAATGGTTACAGGTGCGACGATCATACACTGTTCCCAGCTAGCATCTATTGCAGTTCTTTCTGTAAGAGCATTGAGAACTGGAGTCTTGAGTGACACATCCACAGCTAAAACAATTCATTGATCCAACTGTATGAACTTATCATGACTTACTTGGCGCTTTTCGTCTCACTCGAAGACCATGCGTAACAACGGAGCCGGCATCCGTCAATTTGAGAAGAATAAGAGCTCCAATCACGACATTGCAAATAATTCTACTGAGACATAATATATTTCTTTCCTTCATCTAGAATAGGAAAGAGAGAGAGAGAGAGTATTTTAGTGAAAAAATGGTCGTTTAGATCAATTAGGATCGTCTTATAACATTGCAGAGTTCTGATGTAAAAGAGGGAAGCGCTCTAGTTTCTCACTCAGCTGATCTAGGACTCGATCAACTGCAACAATAGTATTCACTGTTATTTCGAAATTAAACGATTGCATCAATTGGTCTTTGATCATTTGTTCGGCAAGAGTTTTGAGTGGTACGATGACGAGCTCAAAATCGATGAGACTTTTGAGCTCAACTGTGAGCGTTTTGGAGGAGTCGAGTACGTTCGTCAGATGCACTTTAACATTGCGGAACTGATTCAGTAGAGACGAGATAGCTGCATAATTTGTTCGCATCTTGGAAAGTTGTGTCTGGAGTATACTTTGCTGTATATTCTTGAAATATTGTTGGAGTTGTACGTTGGAAAGTTGTGTGCGTTTGCTGACTAGTTCTTCTTGTTGAATTGTCAGTCGGTGACGTGCATCGTTCAGCGCATTGCCTGCCATGTTTCTTGCATTTTTGGCAATGGCAATACCATTCATGTTGACAAGGCTACATACTGGCTTGATCACTGCCCAATTCACAGCCTGGGCGACTGGCTTTGCCACCCAATTCGTAGCCTGGACGACTGGTTTCGCCACCCAATTCGTAGCCTGGACGACTGGCTTCGCCACCCAATTCGTAGCCTGGGCGATGGGTCTCTCGACATTGTTTCTCCACCAGTTCCCAAGAAAACGCTTCTTTCGACGTCCGTTTTGGCATTCACGAGCTCTGTCCACTTTATGCTCGGCGTCGCGCTGCGCACGCTCAGCATTTTGAACTGCTGCCTCTCGTTCACGCACGAGTTGCTCAGCGAACCTGATCTGTTGTTCTCCCGAATCTATGGCTGATGCGAGTTCGCTAATTGTTGATAGCAGTTGGCGAAGCTCTTCTTCCTGTTTTGAAATGTCTAATACTGCAGTCGTAATCCGTGCGTATGTTTGATTATGCAGTTGTTCGCATTCGGAGGAAGCGTTTTCTAAAAGTTCGTGTACGCTATTGACGGCGATACCTATTTCACTCACGAACACTTTTAATCGATTCTGTTCGGTGTTAGCTTGATCAAATTCTATGACAAATGATTCGATAACGTTTTCTGCATTTGTGACTGTATCGTTTTCAGTTGTCTCATCAGTACTGACAATTGCGTATGATTTAGTGTCTTCTGATTCATTTGAGTCAAGTTTGTCGTCATCATCATCATTTAAACTTGTGGTAGTCATCAACCCAGGCACAGTCTCATCACTCACGTTTTCTTGTGTGTTGTGTTCATCCGCAGAATATTGATCATCGACAGGTTCATTCCATATATGAATCTGCTCGATCGTTTGTGGAATTTCGACTGTACTATCGTCTTCGAAGACTTGTTTGACAGTAGTCATCATTTTCTCAGTTGTTTCTTCTTCACTGCGTAGATTCAATTCGTCTTGAGGTTGTTTTTCTTCACTTTGTTCACCGGTTTTTTCATTCATATCGTCTTCGAATTGCTGGTAATTATCTTTCCTTTTTTTAATTTCAGCAGGGTGGTGTTCTTCTTCAGTTGGTCCCTCAACTTCGTCTTCAATTTTATGATTATCTTCGTTTATCTCTTTTCCTTCTTCTGATTTTTCTTCCACCTCATCATCATGTTTGTTAACAACTTCCTCTATGTTTTCAGTTTTGGAAGAATGTCCATCTTCAGTGCTGGAACTAAATTCATCTTCAGATTCGTGTTCATCATCTTTTTTTCGATTGACTGTTGATGTCTCGACGATATTTGTTAAGTTCGAATTTTCGTCAAAGTGTAAAATACGTTCGATAATATCATTGTTGAGTATTCGATAAGCAGTGCTGTAGAGAGGTACCACTTTTGTAGTCATCTCATTTCGATACCATTCAACCTCGTCCAAACTGTTGTCTTGATGTGGAAGAAGGCCCAACACGAAAAAAAACAGGAATATTTTCCGCATCATATTGTATGGTGGAATCGATTTGACTGTTTGTATTATGCCCTTTATATATGAATACATGCTGTTAGTCTTTATCGTGAATGAAATTAGATCATATTACCACTTTGGTTTCGATAAAGAAAAATCGGATTGTTTCTCACTTCCTCTCTTTACTCGTCGAAATAACTTCTATTCATCGATGCTAGATTTGACTCAAATACAAGCAAGCATAGAATTTCATCAAAATAAGAACAGCGGAAGTGATCGTTGTGTATATGAAATTCGATATGAGGAAGAGAATAGTTATGAATCAAGAACAAAGAAACAAGACGAACAAAGATAAACTATCTTGAGGGTAAGTCTAGCGTGACATGATCCAGATTTTGACCTTGCTTAACCCAGGTCGAGCAATCCGATAGTAGGCACCTATAGGAACCCATCCGATCCGACTGGAATTCAATACGATTTTATCGGATCCTGCCCGATCCTACAGAATTATCGTTGGATTTCGGGTCGAGGAATTGATGTCGGATCCTCAGTGTCGGATTCCTATGAATCCCAAGGAAAAACCGTTGTATGTCATCGGAAGTTCATAGGATTCCGACACTGAGGATCCGACATCGATTCTTTCACCCGGAATCCAATAGAATTGTATCGGATTGTAGGATATTTCCAGGTTCCTATCGGATCCGATGTCGGATCAGTCGACCTGAGGAGTTGAAACCATCTGATGATGACCCTTGAGCAAGGTCGAAATCTGGATCATGTCAAGCTAGACTCACCACTGCTTCTACGGATATCTAACTTTACTGTAGGTTTAAAATTTATAGTAGTTGAATAGGTTATGTCTTTGAAACTTATTTGTGATCTTCGAATCATTTTGAATAATTTCAGGTTGAAAGTCGAAGTCATCTGTTGATTCCTTTAGCCGGGATGAAATCGCAATAGTGGTTGCATCGACTCACCCTCGCACTCTCAATGATCAGCATAACTTGTGCAACGGTCAGTATCTTAATTATCAGTAGTTACTAATAAAACAATGATTTTATTGTATGCAATTATCAGTAAAAAGTTATAAGTTATATAATTCTTACTCTTCATCAACACTACAAATTCCGTCATCATTATACTAGTCCTTAGCTTCCGTATAATGAATGACAACTTTGTCACTACCTGTACGATTCCAGCAGATGAATACTTGTAATACGTTGATGTTCACGATGTCTGGCTTTGTTTCAGCGATCAAAGGAAGAGAATGAGGATACTAGAAACTATAACATTTTACCAAGGGAGGACAAATTGATTTCAAAGCGCGAAATCAACTTGAAATCTTGAGGGTGTGGGTGTGTTAGTAGATCTGTGTATGAATCTTATATTCTGTCACACACACACACACACCCTCATTTTTGAATCGGCTTGCGCCAATATTCATTAAACACTTGCTTGTATCACATCTGTTTAAATGAGATGAATCGGAGGGTATCGATTGAGCAGCTTCAATCGTTGCTTACGTATAATGGCTCACATATGATATTTAAGATGCTTCATAGTTTTATTAATAAACGCCTATCGGTGTCCTTATCAGGTGAACTTCTTATATTCCAAATATTTGCATCAGAAAATACTCAATATAAAAAATTGTGTTACTGATTCTTTTAGGATAGCATTTAAAATCTATTTTTCTATTCCAAATAATTGCTTACAAAAACAAAATTATA
Source organism: Rotaria magnacalcarata (assembly GCA_900239745.1). Classification (NCBI taxonomy): domain Eukaryota; kingdom Metazoa; phylum Rotifera; class Eurotatoria; order Philodinida; family Philodinidae; genus Rotaria; species Rotaria magnacalcarata. The sequence goes on from OENM01000186.1 coordinate 81,949, forward strand.
GCGATCACGATAGAAGAAAAAGCCCTACAAATATAAAAGAGCTAGAGAAAATCATATTAAAATGACGGACTATCGCCGTTAATGCGTTGCAACAGAAGATTCCAAGCATGCTCAACTTGTTTCTGAGTAACACTTTCTGCCCAATAAGTACAAAAAAGAACATTAGCATATGAAAAACGTTCTTGATTTGATATTTGAGCACTCAAACGGCGTTTTGCTTCCTCTATTGATATTCGATCACGTTCAACAACACGTCGAATAGCCTGAAGAAAATAAATATAGCAATAGATATATGCATATAAATCTCATAGAAACAGAAAACACATACTTCTTTTGGAGGAATAGATGCAATCCATATTTCATTTACGGCAACAGTCCATTTTGCTTCAATCAATACAGCTGCATCAAGAAAAATAATACGTTTACCTAAAGAAAGGTTTTTTGAAAAATAAAACAAAACTTCTTCCTTATTACCTTCTTCAAATAAACAATCAATGCGTTCTCTTGTCAGATTTAAAATAGCAGGCCAAACAATATCTGTTAGTTTCTTAAGTTCATTAGATGATTGAAAAACTTTTTTACCAAGTAATTTTCTATCAATGGATCGATCCGTAGGATTAATAATATCTTCACCAAATGTTGTGATTATTTGTTTATAAACCTCAGTATCCACCTTATACGTTTCATGACCTGTATATATAAGGTAAAATTTTTTATTTTTTTGACATGAAAACATTTTTCAAGTATTAGAAAAATCAAATGCATGCCTAATTTATCACAATCAATAATGGAAGCACCAAGTTTTTGTAACCGACGACCAATACTTGATTTTCCAGAGCCTATACCACCAGTAAGACCAATGATATAGGGTTGATTAGATTCAACACATTTCTATAATCATGAAAAAAGACTTCGAAGATGCTATTGTAAAACTAAAAATGTTGATAATTACCAAAGGTGGTTTAAGAAGGATACCAAGAATTTCTCGTCGAAGTGAAGTTGAACTTAATTTCTTATCTCCGTCTTGATTATGATCATCAGCTGGAACCATAGGTACGACATGTACATCTATTGGGCTTAAACCATTATCTTGTCTCTCTTTATTCACTTGCAAAGCACCTTGTTTTGTTTCATCAGTCACAATAATACACTGAATAATCATATTTTCATCAATAAACAAATTAGAAATGCTTTTTTTAAAAGAACCTTACATTTAAATCTGCCATTGTGGCTGATGGACCACATGGATCTTCAATTGGTTCACAGTGCACAAATATGCTAGGTCGAATGAGATTAACAAATGATCGAACACTTGACATACGATCAGTAACTGATTCAATGGCTTCAGCTAAAACCTAAATAAATACAATACATTATGAACCTGTGACTTGTCACAATAATTCAGAAGCGCTTTATTGTTAATTTCAAATTAAATGAATTTTCGTTTTAATTGGATGATTACAACAAAATTTCAAGAAAAATTACTTTGTTTTCTATCATGGCAGCATCGGTTACACCAACAACAATTTTCTCATTACAGAGTAATGCACTTTCAGTCAATAACAGTTTGTGACCATTATGTAATCGATCAAATGTACCTAAAAGGAACAACAATAGATGTAGCATTGATAAATAATTGCTGCGTACCACCCAAAACTCCTCGATTATATCTACTGGTACATTTCGTACTAAATAAATCATTATCACATGTAGATAAATTATCAATGAATTGATCTTCTTTTGTTTCTTTTTCATTAATAATTCGAAGTTCAAAATTTTGGTCTAATTGATGAAAATGATCTCGACAATACTCATATAATCCTGGCGAAGATGGGCAATCGGCAAAAACTGCTTCGCATGTACGAGGTAATGGAAGAGGATTCGTAGATTTTATTACTGAATCAACATTATGAAGAAGAATATCAACTGAAGGATTTTTTGTTGCCGTCAATTGTTTATAAATCGCATGTAACAAAGGACGTATGCATTGCTTCTGTTGTTCTTGATCGAAGCGCTTCTCAGATGACGATGCTAATGAAAGTGACGAGGATTGAATATTTGGATTTTGAATAATAACATAAAGATTTCTTTCAACATAAGGTATAACGGCAGAAATAATAAATGGAATACGAGAACGGATCGGATTTGTAATTAACAAAAGAGCTGTTTGGAATCGACGCATATTTTTGTCAGTCATAATAATTTGTCTTAGATTAAATTTTACATTCATGAAATAAAATCATAATATTAGTAAAAAAAAATACTATGATATGAAACAACAATTTTAGTCTAGAAGAAAAATAAAAGAATTAGTACAATTATATTTTTGCTACGAAATGAATATAATTTTCAAATTCTAATCGTATGCAGAAATACTATCAGAACTAGAAGAAATCAAAATAGTTCTGTCAAAAATTCTCTCTTGTCAACATACATTTTGTTCTATCTAATTGTAATATTCACTTATAACTTCATTTTTATAGAAATGTTTTTCGAAAATAATTCAAAACAAATACTTTTATTAATTGATTAGAAGTCATCATTCAGCGGTGCTCTAACATTTTATGTTACAATACATATATATATATACATATCTAACGAAAAATCTATAGTTTGATTGACATCATTATTATTGGAAATCATGATGTTCACGATGCTTCTTATGGATCGAAATCAAATTTAGTATTTTTAATTAGTAATTAATTTCTCGTTTGATTCATCGATGAGCAGATCGTTAACCTTGAAAAATAGAAAACAAAAAATATTTTATTTTATTTTATTTTATTGTTTATTTTATTTTTAAAGACAAGACAACATAATCGATTGCACATAAAGATCAAAATATGATTGAGAAATAAAAAATCAATGCGAATATCTATAGGTGGGTTTGATCGGAATGACGACTACTCGATTTTATGATAAATATGTATAAAATGGAATAAGATATTTGTTATAGTTCAATTAAAATTCATCATTCAAGTGATGTTAATGTCGTAAGTTGTTTTAACACTTTGATTTGACTCGTTTCTCGTATTTCGCCAGCAAGAAACATCTCATCGACTACTGAATAAACCTTAAAATACAATATTTTAATAATTACTACCATTAATTATAAAAATTTTAGAAAACTTTACTTTATAAAAATTGAAGACTAAATCAAGTTCGCATACATTGTGGAAGAATCTTTTCGTAAGAATAAAAACATTGAATAAATTATATTTCCTTTTTTTAATATTTATCTTACTCATTGAGAACTTCAACAAAATTATGTATTGCTTCAAGATAAGCTAAATTATTATCATTAACATCTACACAAATACAAAAGTATAAACCGGCATAACGACGATAAACTATTTTGAAATTACGAAACTAAAATTAAAAGTTTAATGTTATGACGAATCATTATGGATGTAAACACATAAGTCACTAGTCATACCTCGACAAAACTAAATTAATAAGAAAAAAAAAAACAGAATTTAATAGAAGAGAAAAATATTTTTCACGTACTTTGTATGTTTAGCATCACGTACAGTAACCAAAGCATGAACTTCTTCAATTAATTTTTGTTTTTCATCGTCATGAAAGTTCATGAACCTATGAAAATATACATTCCATTTTCAATTATATATAATAATCTCTAGACAATGTATTAATTATAGTAGTATACTTTCTGTACAAAATAAAAGCATATAATTTATCGTACGTTTAGAACTGAAGAAATTTAAACTATTCAGTTTCTTTCGTTTAACAAGTATTTTTGTAAGAAAATAGTGAATATTGGTAATTAATTCGAAATTCTGTGACTGTCTTCTCTCCTAACAGGCTCAAACAAAGTTCATTGCATACATATTTTCATTTAGCAACTAATGTCAAAATATATCAGTCATGGCTCCTAAATTTCCTAAGAAATGGAGAAAATGTTTGATACACAATAAAAATAAGATATAAACCAGTTTACAGCATTCGTTAAAGTGTATTTTTTTTTAAGTATGTTTGTAAATAATCTTATTATTTTCGTCTTGATATAAGAAGATGAACGAAATGCGTATGAGTTGCAAAGTTCAATTGCTAAGGCACTCAACTGACTAAGATTATGAACTAGCTCAAAATATAAAAAACTAATCGTATGAAAAGTAATAGAAGTATATTTATATGTGCATACCATTTAGCCAAACGAGTTTTTCCAGCTCGATTTTGAATAAGAATGAATCGAATCATAATTACTTTGAATAAAATTCAAATGATCTAGAAAAACGAATGAGAAAAAAAGTTGAATTAGAAGAAAATAACAGTGTTCATATTTCGAGTTTAAGTGTCAAAAGAGCGAATAGCCATTTAATAAAAAATCCTACAAGCTGAAATAAAAATCTTGGACAAAATATTTTCCATAACATTAAATGTCGTCTCAATATAAATACACTAAATGATGTTATCATTAATTTAAAACAATCAATAATTAAAATATTCCGTAATAATTCTTCATGATATTTCTTTTGAAGCATTTTTCGAATAAAAATTATATTTAATATCTGTCCAGAAAATGTTTCCATGAGAATAAATATTCCACGTACGAATAATGAATTAACAATTAATGAAAGATAAATATTCATGGATGAATTTATTGTTGGAAATGCTGCTGTCCAACGTATTTGTGAAAGAACTGGTTGATGACCGGTGGCATAAAAAAAGTAATCAGCTAATATAGATAAAATTAATGAATAGGATCGATGATTATCATTAAAAATTATATAGTAAATAAAATATTGAAGAAATATTACAAATGAAAAACGATAACCAACAACAAATATAAGAATAGAATAAATTAATCTATCAAATTGATTTGGTTTAAACAAAACAAAGCAAATCTGAATAAGAATACTCAAATAAAATATTGATAATGTATGAGGAATATTTAACCAATAACCAACTACAGCTGTATATGATATATAAGGTAAGAAACAAGAATAATTATATGTTATAAAAAGAATAATCAACCAAGCAATTGCACTTATCAATGGAAGAAAATAATCAGAAGTATCTGAGAACTTCGAAACAAGCCATATCGGATCAATACAATAAGGTTGCTGTTCTTCACGACAAATTAGAAATGTTCGAGTTAAGAATAATAAAAAAGAAAGAAGAAATTTTTGCAATGTTTTCATTTTACTTATTAATACAATTGTTTGAAGAAGAAAATTGAGACACATTGCTTCATTTATAATGAAACTATTTGAAAATGATATTATAAAATACATGAGAGCAAGAATAACATTAAAAATTATATTTCCATAATTAATTGACATTGTAAATAATTTCGAATAAATCCAGACAAACAATAAACATGATAATAGCATTAAAACTAGACCAATTATAATCCGAAATATGTTAAATGTTGACCATTGAAGACGGCAGTGTGTTTGTAATTCAAATTTAAATTCTTTAAATAAATTTTCTATTGCAGTTAAATTTCTTTCCCTATCAAATGACATAAATATAGTACGTAAATTAGCACGTAACTCTTGTAATTTATCGGATAATGAAAGTGTAAATGAAATATGTTGTAAATAAATTTCAATTTGTTCAAAATTTAATTTCATTGCACTATATCGTTGTTCTAAAGGTATTATGTCAACAATCATCATACCTAAACTTGAAAACGGTATCAATGTATGAAGAAACCAAGAAAGTGTTGGTACAAGATCTATTTGTGAAACGGATTTTTCGGTTTGGTCCGATAATGAAAAATAATTGGGTTTATTTGTATATATGAACATAGCTGTTTCAATTTCATTTAATTCATCCCCACCATGATCACCCTGTTGTGTCATACCATGATCACCGATAACCATTAAAAGAGATGATGAATTTGATTTATTAAACGATAATGTTATATTTCGAATAACATCATTCATTTGATTTAATTTACGTTTCATTTCAATGTGGTATGGACCATATCGATGACCACAATGATCAACACCTAAAAAAAAGTTGGAAAAAGTAAAAATTGAAATAATATTGAAGCTTTTTCACTTAAAAATTTTCAAGAATATAGAATGTACTTATTGATGTCAAATATTTTTCTTCTCATAAACAGAAACTTATTTGTAATCCAATTACAGTTTTTTTTCGAAAAACAATTCTCAATATTAGTATATTGATCAAAAAATGTCTATGTTCTTCTTTTAATATAATACAAAATTTTCATTCTAAAGGCGTCTCCTTAGGATTAAAAACAGTATGAATATATATATATATATATATATACGTATGGTCTAAATATTTTTTCGATCACAAATTATTATGAAATTTGTCATTACTACACATTGTATTGAAATAAACAAGAGTAGAATAGAAACAAAAACGAGCACACTATCCTATGATCGAATTGCTTAAATAAGACTTAGTTTACCTAAAAAATGAGCAACAATAAACGATAGTTGCTCATGTCGAGTATCGTCCATAACTGCCCATAAATGTTCAAGAATTCCATTATCAACTGTATCTAGATCATGAACATCAAACGATGAATAAACATGTAAATGCTTAAATTTTATATTTGGATAAAGTGCTAGCCATGTATCATCACCTAATAATGAAATATTTCTTTGGTAAGGAATATTTTTTAATTGATTTAAAATATTATCTTCTTCAATTTCATAACCGATAAAATTATATGATACATCAATAAATGTTGGTAATGTACCAATTGTTAATGCTTTTAAACGTTGAAGTGTTGTTGTTGGTGGATCGGCAATTAGTTTTAAAAGAACTGATTGTTTAGATTTTGTCTCAAGTAATTCTTTGATGAATGACATTTGATTTAAATAATTATTATTTATTGAACTATTATTTGGTTTAATAAAATCATAACGAAGTGCATCGATAACAATCAAGATCACTTGGTTGAATTCAATGGGTACGGATAATGGAATAGTACCGACAGTATCTTGTAAAATAACACGACGTGTTAATAAAAATCCATTGAGAAAAAAAATCAAACCAATGATATACAGTACGCTAAGCGATAATAATTTATAATTCATATCTAAAAAAAGCAAAATAGGCTAAAATGTGAGATAATGCTCGATATTACATCGAAATGATGTATAATTTCGTTCGAGCTCAAGTAAATAATTAATGTCAAAATCAATTGTACCATTCAATTCAACTATATGAACATTTATCATTAATAAAAATATTAATAATAAACGATCAAGTTCCACATTTTCAATGTAAAGAATAAGTGAACGAAGAGATTCATTTTGAGTTTGACAATCAATATCTTTATCCATATATTCACGATTACGATCATTAATACGTGCACTTATATGACGTAATTCTTGTAGTTGACCAATCAAAATAATAAAATCACTTGAAGAACAATCACAATTGATGATGAGACGCCGAAGTTTACTTAATTTGTTTTTTTCTTGAAGAAAATTTAGATTTGTATGGAAATGACATTGCATTGAACATAGTTGTAACTGTTGATTAAAGACAATATTAAATATGCCATTCAAATGTTTTTCATTTTGAATATATTTCGTATCAATAAAAATATATTTTAATTGGCAATGTTTAAGTATTAATGTTAATTCATTTAATTTAACATGATATAATCTAACAGCTAACAAGTTTGTTAATGACATTGTACGAAGAATTATTTTTAAATAATTTAATTCATCTGATATAGATAAATGACGAATATGGCAAGCAATTTTCGGCAATATAACATTTCTATATATAGAGAATTCATATGATTTTAACGATGTCATATTTGCTTGAAAACAATTATGTTGGTCAATAACTAAGGAATTGAGACGTTGATTCAAATAAAAAAATGCTTGAAATAGATCGAATACATCGAGATAGTCAAATATTTCAAAGAATAAATCATTTGAAAGATCTATCAATGACGATATTCGTTTCATCTACAATTGAATGAAAAACATATAATCAAAGAATTTTACATCGTCACTGAATTCACAAAATTAACCAATGAGAATATCACATCTTTTGAAAAAGTACAAATAAAAACAACAAAACGAAACTATGACCATCAAATATAAGATAAAGTTCATACGAGAACATAAGAATTTGAGATCGAACCAAAAAAAGGGAACTAATATATATCTGAGCATTGAGCATTAATTAATATTTGTTGATGACACATGTCTGTTTATTTTTCTCGTTTAACTTTGTTGACAATCTAAAATCATCAAGAAAACTTTAAAATATAGAACAAAAAACAAAACAAACAAGCGTTGTCAAATTTACTTGTGTATTAGGGTTTTCATCAATTAATTCAATAATATTTTCATGTTGATCAAACACATTACGATCTAATATAGCCGTATCCATTTTATCGGAGTTTTTTGAACAACGTCGCATTTCAGCCACTATTTTAAGAGCACAATTCCGATAAACATGATGAACATCGCGTAAATGTCTTGGCATATCAAAACGTGATATTTTTGATGAACATGGAGCTTTTATTATATATTTTGGTTGGCAATCAAATGGATTTTTTGAATCTTGATTAAATGGACATGCCATATGAAAATTTTTATTATATAATACATCTTTTGCACCAAAAAGTACGGTTGTTAACGAATCACGTTGTTTTAAAATAGCTTTACAAATTTTATATGCACTACAGGCCGTTATATGGTGAAAACTTTGTAAATGATTATAGAGACAACTTGATTTTCCTTCACATAAACGAATATTGTGCGTTGGAAGAATACCAAAGACACCTGAACGCGTTAAAGGACATAAACCACGATAAATCGTTATAGATTGATTTATATTCGATGATGACGATGTTGAACGATTGTTTGATGCTCTTCGACGATGATTATCTTCATAGTCCTCGCATTATCATAAATGAAAGCAAACAATATAAATATGTTTCACTGTGTATGTAAAAGTAAACTTTAAAATTTGTAGCATTAAAATAATATATCTAATAACTATCGCTGAAACAATCTCTACATGTGAAACCATTCGGAATAGTGAAAGATCCTATTTCTATCTTCTTAACAATTAATTTTCATTCGATGAATGATACGAATACTGTTCTAGGAAAATCTTTTATACTTACTGAATCATTTTCACCAATATCACTAAAATTCAAATCACTATGTTCTCCTTCCTCTGCCAATGAACTAAAAATAAACAATACAGAACAATAAATAAAATCTGCATATGTGCTTACTTTTCAGATTTATTATCTTGATTGTCGATGGATAAACTTGTACTGTTAGCTACTAATAATACAACATTAAAAAACAGATTGAAAATTTAGCAGTCCTTACGAGAATTTGATGTAAGATGATTTACATGATTGGTTCTAGAATCAAGAAAAAAGTCATATGACTATCACAACTATCGATTTTATTTAACAACTTACATTTGATTATTAAAATTTATATTATCGATAAATTCATTGGGTTCAAGTTTAATATTAACAGGTGCATCCGAATCTGAATAAACACGTTCTCGTTGTTGTTCACGTTCAATGGCAACATCTAATTTCTCTAAATATTTTTTTAAATCGTTTATAGTTGATTTTGGTTCAATTACAGATGTTGCTTCTGTTTGTAATTGATGATAGTCATGCCTTCGCTGTTCATATGTGCGTCGTATTTCTGTACAGGCTATTTCAATATCGCGCTTTTCTTGTTCATTGAGCTTTTTTTCATCAATGAGTCTGTTATATAAAGCAAATCGTCTTTGAATTTTTCGACGAAATTCTTTTTGTAAATCATTCTTCTCTTGTTCATAAATACGATGATGTTCTTGTAAATGATCAAAACATACATAACGTTGACAATGTTTCACGCATAGAAATGTATCAGTACTTGAACAGCTTGGTTCAGTACAAATTACAACCTCACATGACATCTAAAAGTAAGTTAACTGCAATACATACATAATTTGTTACAAAAATAAAATAAAATAATTTTCAACCGATTGTTGAAGTTTTAAACTTCATATTAAATTAATCCTTATTTATTAATTATATGATAGATTTTATCTTTGTCAATAATAACCTTGAAAATTTCATTTTAATTTACTTTATGAGTAGACTTATCATTGTTCTGTGATTTTGTGGTGCTTCTAAAGATGTCAAAGACCATCATCTTGTTCTTCTCATTCTCAACCTGAGTCATATTTTCAAATGGAAATTAATTCAACCAATATATATACTTGTATTGCTATATATATGAAGGTCGTTTTCAAGATGTCGCCCTTGCACAACAAAAGATTGAATATGTTTTTCTTATCGTCATTCTCTTGATCAAGTGTAGCATAGAAGGACGATGTTTCTAGTATCTATTTACTATGCATTCTGTTTTGTATGTTTCAAATCAATACAATTATTTATTAATTTTTTGTAGTAAATTAATTCCATTTATGATTAATATTACAAAACATAATTTATCGCTCATCTACGCTTCTTAAAATAAGATAAATAAAATACAATAATAATTATTAGTATTTGAGAAGTTGATCTCATTATATAGTAGATATTTGTTTGTCATTTATCGACACATGTAAATGATCGAATTTCCTTTTTCTAAAGGTTACTATTCATGAGCATCGGGTCATTGGGATTGTGCTGCTAATATTAATAATATTCATCAAAGAAAGAATGAGTTTCTTCTATAGGAATACAACGGAAAATGTAAAGATTCGACATTAATATTTCCTTTAGTAAATCGGCACAGACACTTTTCGTGAAGTTTTCATATTAGAAAGATCATAGTTCCTAAAATATAAATATGTGCCTAGATATTCAGTTGACAATATTTATCGAGCTTTGAAAAACTTTCAGAACATGTTGTCACTGGGAAATTACAGGCACAGGTTTGAACTTTAGGGCAGTATTTTCTTCTACTCAGCGAATTGATTACAATTTTCTATATTATATTTTATTTTGAAATACTACAATAGAGTATTATAATAAAATGTCGATAATATTTTCAAGTTACCCAATTCATGCGGAATTATCAATTTTCCAAAAATTCTTTTTGCTAATGAACAGAGTTCATACTGAATTATTCAGTATGAAAAGCAAGATATTTTATCATTTCAAATTATCTTATAATGGATAAAATCAAATCTAAAATTTGAGACTTTGGAGTCTTATTTAACAGAACAGAAGAAAGTCATAAATGTAACATCTTCTACTGTATTACATGGGACTGTAAGGAACAATATAGATAGTATATAGAAGTGTTTAACCTCATAATTCTACATATTAAACTTGAATTGTCCATGAAGGTAGCAATTTTTATATTTTCGAGCTACTGTATGTGCATTTTCTATTATATAACGATGTTATTGTGTCTCATCCATCTTCAATGTGAATCTAAGATAAATCTTCACTTGCCATCTTGATTATTTTATATATTATCCATATTTCAATAATAAGAATATAAAATTTTTTTTATATCGATACAAGATTCTAGAAAATCTATTTAATATTCAAAAACAAATCAATATTTCGACTTCTTTGTGCGTAGTCGCTTGTAATATTCATCTTCATGTTGGTTACAGTGATTATTTTGTAGATAATTATTTTTATCCAAATAATGGTGATATGAATAGTAAATATAATCTACTTTTTTAAACTAATCGATGCGATGTAATGTCGAAAGAACTGGTCTAAATTAATAAATTTCTATTGAACTCACTAATCGATTCAATCAACTCAATTTGTGAGATAAACATCTATATTTATCTATTTTAGTTCTAAAGTAATTCAATCTTCTCTATATGGTTCTAAATGTAACATATTAACGACTCGCCACACTCGATCATAATAACTGGCGTCTATTGTTATAGTTATATATGTGAGCTCATCTTACGATAGGAATAAAAAAAAACTTTTTCGGTGCAGTGAAAATAATCTTTACTCTATGATGTAAACATACATGCATGCATCAAGGACAGTAAGCAAAAGAAAAGGAGAAATTTTTGAAATATGAAATTCATCAGAAAAGAAAAATATATCTTTTTGAAAGAGATTATTCATGTTCTGAGAAGCAAAGTCAAAGAGAAAATACTTTCATCTATTCATATTTTACTAATCAAAGTATTTTTATCAGAAAGAAAGAATGGTCATTTTCAATCTATCTCAACGGATCTAATTTACGCTTTTATGATACATTCTAAACAAATATTGATACTACTGGCCAACAATGTCGATACTTTTTCAATACTATTGAATTATGATACTCAAAATTTGTTGTTAATGGCAGTTGACAAAGAACACACGCTTTAGAGAGAAGAACTTTGAATAAATTAAATGACAGAACGATACCAATCATATGTACTTTCAAATCAGTTATTTCTTCTTCTTTTATGTTCTGTTTATATAGTGGAAGAAATCAGTCAACATTGATGCATACAAAAAAAGTGCCAGAATAAAGAACATTTTCTTTTCGATTAGAGGCTTATGTTGTGCTCATTTCTCTTTAAATGTTTCGTTTTAAAACAGTTTCCTCCTTATTATTCTTAATAGCTGCAATACTCGTTTGTTGTGTCTTTATTCTTCATTTTTTGACTCCAACATATGAATCTTTTGAAAATATCGTTCATGAGTCAAATGAAAATGTTTCTGGTGTGCATTATTTACCGAGTGGTGGGGTTCATGGTTCAACGGCAAATTTGCTAACGCCAGCGAATGAATCTAATCAAAATGTCATTGAATCTTTGATAAAGTGTCATGATTATTCAATACCTATTGAAAAATATCGTTCACAATCAATAGTTCGTGGTGTTATTGTTCGTTTCCCGTCATTCAAATCCGATTATTATTTTGTACAATTTCGTTGGTTTTATCGAAGTTGGATAGAATCAGAAATGTTTACATTAGATCGTTGGCGTACGGATATAATTATACTTATTGATGATAAATTTCCAAGTAGTACACGAAAATTATTAGAAAATCTAGATTGTCATGAAAAAAATCAACGAACATCTCGTCGGCAAATCTCACGATGTATACTTTTTAATCATAAATTATTTTCACAAAAATCTCAATCTCAGCGGCAACTCTATCTTGCCAAGTATCCAATGCTTAATCCAACGAATAGACTTAATGTTAATATTGATCGTTTATTTGCTATTTATGATTATATAACTAGAAACGAAACAAATATGTATGATTTACTAATGGTTACAACGATGAACACATTTTTAACAACACAGTTTGGAAAATATATTCCCATTAAATGTTCATTTCTTATTGGTACAACACCAGATTATTCAACTTGGTATGGTAAAACTGATCAAATTAATAAATTTGCTCATACTCTTCTATCTACATTAAAACAATCTGGTGAAGGTCGAAAAAATATAACGATTGATTTTTCATCAGCAATAGAGAAATTAAAGTCAACATTTTTATTTATTGAACGTCAAGTTGATGTATCATGTGATTCAAAAATCACTACTTATCGAACATCTGTATATCATTTAAAATGTTACGCACATTCAACAAGTTTATTTTCAGAGAGAATGTTTCGTGAAAAAGCATACGATGGTTATGAAAAAGAGCCATTTAATATTTATATAGCGCGGGAATATGCAACATTAATGGCTCTTCAATCAAAAGTTATGACACTTGATGATTTGCATTCATTAGCTATTAATGTGACACGACGAGGAGTTTTCACATAAACTAATATATAGAATAAAATAAAAATTGAGAATTTTCTTTCTTTTTTTTTTAAATATTATGTCAGGCATGTGTGAGTATGTGAATAAATCATTAGTTGTTTTAACCCAATGGTATCGGCTGTCAGAAACTAGATAGAGAGAAAAACAATTCGCTTTCTAAATACTTTTTTTTGCTCGACCACAGAATTGAGAAAGTGTCTTGTTTGCAACAATAAAAATACTTCGATACTTAATGGATTTCTGTTGTCATTCAACAACATTCGATTCAATATAAACTAACATTTTGTCGCTTCCAATGTTTTATTAAATCGAATTTTTCTTTCTGATGAGATTTCCATATGTTAGTCTTATAGTCCCCGTAAAATAATTCTGAAATTGCTATTTGGCTTTCATACAGTTGTAGATGAATAAAAGATGTTTCTGAAAAACGCTGAAAGTCAAAATGTCGAATTAAAAATTTCTAGTTTCAACGTTTATGTAACTGAGACGTCAAATGAAAATATGCTGCATATCAAACATAAAGAGGGATGACAATAATGATCGATTGGTTCCATGAGACACACTTATAACTAATAATCTAAGTTGTCAAATACGTTACTGGTCAATAGTGTGGACAATGTTTTAATTTACATGCAACTTTAAAAAAGCAGAGGGCTTATCTATGTATAGGCACAATTGAATACATCATTATTAGGTAAAGCTTATAGTAGTCTACGACAAACGCAATAACCGAACACAATTAAAAAGCATATTTACGCATCTGCCCAGCTCATGGAGGTACGACGGGAAACGGCCGGAAAGCAAGGAAAAGCGCTGGAATAAAGTGGAAACAGTATTCATGTCAGAAATAGCCGGATTATTTTCCTGCGGGTTCCGGTCAGTTTCCTGCGATTTCCGGCTCAAAAGCTGACCGGAATACACTGGAAAAAAATCCGGCAGCACCAGACCGGAATACTGCTTCCACTTTCCAGCGGTTTTCCCGTGCTTTCCGGTCAGATACGGCGATGTTTTCGTATCTTTCCGGCCGGTTCCTACAGTATCCGTCCTCCGGAATCATTGACCTGGGTGATTATTCAGACTGACTTCTCATAGGTCGTTGCAAGAAAAATTAAATAAAAACTCATCCATTTAATGCTAAAATTAATTCTTAACCTAGTATAATAACAATATCTGTTCTTTAGCTAGCATCATAAATCTTTCGACATTTTTATTTTCGATATTTTTCCTTTCGATATTTTGACTTTCGACCAAATTAAGGTTTACCGAATAAAAATCTGCGTGCTAACAATTGAAAACATGCTCTAAGTATCGTTACAGAATTATCTGAATGTAGTTTATTTAGAGTTCTAAATGAATAAATCAGTCACAAACTACTCTAAATTGATAGTCAAGAAAAAAGTCAACTATTGGAAGATTTTGATCGTTAATAACAATACGTTGCCCTAGGCAATAAACATCATTATTATTGAGATAATTTACTGAATAATTACTCTTAATAGTGTTAAATTTGATAGATCTAAGAAGAAAAATTGAATCAATAATTGTCTCCGATATTGACTGCTCATATCATTTTATTGAAAATCATTTTATTTTCATTCCCAAGATTAAGTTAGACTATAAAACTATTATCTACCCTTTCTTTTCTTTCTTTTTCAAGAAAGATAAGCTATGTTCAGATTGAATACTTGAGAATTCAAACATCATTTATTTATCTTAGCTCAATATGTGTTCTTACAGTTAAAGTCACTTGAAATTAAAACGAATTAATAAATCTTCAATTTTACTCGTATTCTTTTTCTCACAAAACATCATCAAACAAAAAAGCACAAGCATCAACACCAATCATTCTATATGAATCCACTACAATTGTAAATTACTTTCACAATTGAATAGCATCGGTTCTATTCGGCAAAAAAGATGCTTATCAGCTACATAGTCGATCAATAATTTGAGAGTCAGAAGAAGAAAAAAAAACAAGCGTACAGTCAAAAACAAACAATAAAATATGAATAAAGAGTCATGCCTTAATTTGAATAATGATACATGTAAAAATAATTCGTATCTTCTATTTATCTTTTCTTATACACAACAATAACAATTTATTCAATTGAATATTGTCATGCGCTTCGTTAATTGTATTGAAAGTAGGAAAAAAAAGTAGCCTTTTAAAATTCCCATTGTGTTGCTTGTCGACTATTCTGACAGGTTGCTTGTATACTTCCATTTTGTTCTGCTCGTAGATACATTCCATTTGGCGCTTTTATTACAACTCGTGAATGCGATGGACATAATTCTAATGCAAATTTCGATGGTTCACATCCACTAACGCAGATACTTAAATCATTTAAAATTTCCCAATAAACTCCATCAGATCCTAATACAAAGAAAAGGAAAACACGAATGATTTTTATTGATATTGTTGAATTTTCTAAACCTTTAAGATATACAATTCCTTCGCTGTGTGTTCCATCATGTGGTTCTTCCAATGAAAATAAAGTAGATAAAGCTTTATTACATTCAAGTATACGAGATTGTTTATTACGATAACCAATATGACCAAAATCACATTTAAATATACAAAATGGACGATTAATAAATTTTATTGAAAAATAAGCATCATTTGAACTTATTTGTTCATTTACAACACGTAAATGCCCAGTAGCATGTGGAACAAGAAACTTTTCATTCGATGTTTGAAATTTTATACGTCCGTGACCTGCTGATTGAATTTGAAAACTTGTTTCAATCGACCTAAATTTAATATATAAAAACAACGAAAAGTAAATGTTATCATTATTGCATGAGCTCAATAGTTTACCTTTTATCTGCAATTGCCTGTACATTAAAACCTTCAATTTTCCAATATTTATTATCATATGTTCGAATATGATACGCATGAAAATCATCATCATATTCAAGTTGAAATATACTACTATGATCACGTTCATATTGATTAGCTGATAAATCAATACCTTGTTTTATTGAAACAAGTTTTCCATTCGGTGCTACTAAGCATATTTGTAATTTACTTTCCTCTAAAAGAAATTGTTCATCTTTGCCAGCTATTTTATTTCTTGTTGTCAATATTCCCAATGGACCAATAGCTGTTAAATAAGATTGATCACAATCTTTAAATGTTAAATATCCTTTATAAAGTTCAATTGTAAATAATGTTTCATTAGTTTTTATTGTTGTTAGTTTTCCATCTTTATGAACATAAAATCCATTACTTGATCTTATACAATAATGATCATTAAGATATTCAACTGCAATTATTGCATCACTACCCCACGGAATTATTTCATCAACATGAATTTCATCATCATCCAATTTAGCATAACGTTTACGAAGAACATGTTTTAAATTAATCTAAAATTACAGAATGAAAAATTAGTCGAAAACGAAAAAATAGATAAATCATTTACTTGTGGATGAACAGCTAAATGAGGTGACCACCATTCTGGTGATTTACTAAAACAATGAAGATGATCATTATCGCCACCGAAATACATATGATATGTTACAGATTTAAATGCCCATTGACCAATTCGATTATATTCAAGTTGAAAATAGCAATCATCATTAAGTTTATTAGAATCACAATTCAAACGACCATACTTATCGGTCGATAAATAATGACTTAATGATGATTGAAGATAAACACAATCATTTTGAAAATTATAAATAATTGTCCATATCTGTTTTCTTTTCAAAGATGTACCAGCTGAAAACGAAATTTCGAATAGTATAGATTTTTTTGTTTTGTTTTTGAATGATACTTACTAGCATTAATTTTATTGCCGAAACTTTCTGATGTTAAATATTTTCCATTCGAGTTTCTTAAACCTAAAGACCAACAACATCTTGCTATTGTTGTATGATTCAACGATAAAGAAGTGTGACGATAATCACTGGTAATTTTTATCGATTTTTGATGATGATCATTTTGTTGAATAGAAGACTTTCTTATTAATGATTGTGAAGGATGATCGATTGTTGTTGGAATAAGAGATGGAGGTATCTTGACTGGAGGTTTTGGTCTAAATTAAAAATAGTTTTTGCTGATTACGTTTTATTATGTGAATACAATGAAACCTGAGAGCCGAGTGCATATTGGATCTTGTATTTAGTCAATACATAATCATTTTGTTTAGTCAATACGTATTGTCCTATAGCTATCTATTGAAAATGACAAAAAAAACAAAATTCTATTATTTGCTCGATTTTTCTTTCTCTCTCGCTTTAGCTCTCACTCTCGCTTTCTCTCTCGCTTTCTCTCTACGGCTAGTACTCCTTTTAGTGTGAGTCATAGTATGAGTTCATCGACATTCGCATTGATTGCATTTAGTGACTAGAGTAAAATTCTTTTAGTTCTGTTCTTGTCCATTCTTTCTTACATACATACTGTATGTGTGACCGTTGGACAGAATATCGTAATTAGCAGAAAAAAAGAATAAAATTTGAAAGTGTTAGTATTCATTTGACAAGTCACTATATGACAGAGTAAACGATTTGAATTATTTGACCTTACAATTGCGATCGATCATCTCTTGTGGAAGGACGCAACCTTATAACTTCTCGTTTATATTGATTGAAGAGAAGGAAAAAAATGATATTTTCAAGGTCAGAAAAAGAGCAGCGGACGTGTCCGAAACTAAGGACAAACGATTGACACTATAGCTATCTGCGTTTATGTTGTCACATATTGGTTCATTTCTTTTTCAAACATACAAAGCTTGAATATGTGACTATTATGAAATAGCATATGATGCTTGTAATAGAAAACGATTAATGTAACATCCAGCTGATCCTTTTCATTGAATACACATGTTCAATAAATAAAGTCAAAGTCGTAAAGTCATTGTTACATCATCATTTAGATCAAGATGTTTCATTGATACAAAAAAAAAATGTTCATGTAGCAAATATTTACTTTGGATTTTTCATACAAAGAGCATAGAATCGATTAAATTTTTTTTAAACATTACTAGATAAACTTTCAGAAGGAATCGCATTATAACTAATGCTACATTTTTTATTATTGAGTGTTACTACATCTAGCAAGACAAAATAGCATTGAATATAACAGCATAGAGAGCAAAGAATTAAAATGAGCTGTTAACAATTGATGCAATCATAAGAAGTTGGAAAAAACCTTCTAAATAAAAGAAATACAATAAAGAGCAATAAAAGAACTGAGCAAATAGTGTTCGTTCTTCCTTGCATTTTTTCCATAGAATTTACACCTGTGAAAAGCTTTTTTTTGCCACGAGTTTTCAATTTGTGTTTGTGTATGAAAATGATGAAACTAATTTGTGTATACATTATTTTTCAATCTTATTTAAAAAATTAATTGATCAATACGAATCATCGTGTTTATTAAGTTGAATATCAAAAATAATGTCATCGGCAAATGAAAAAGAAAGACTAGATAGTAAGCTAAATAGATTTATTTCAATTGGAACAACAGCAATAAATCTTTGCCGACAATAACATGTAATTGATGAATTCTTATATTATTTTTTTCAAGGAGACATCATGAATGGTGACTTCGATCAGCATCTCGATGTACTAATTTTTGGATACAAATTTGCATTATAAAGAAAGATTTGTTTTTATTAGGCGATACATGAATGTCCTCCTAGACGGCCACAATCATTAATGAGTACAATGTCACAATTATGATTGAACGTTGTCTGTATAGGATTTATCTGTGATAGCAGTCAATAATGAGCAGTCAATAACTAATCAGGAATCAACTATCAGCGTTTTGGTGCATTTTGAAACTTTATCGAACTGATTTAAATTTTATTTTGTTTTTCTTACAGGATGATCTACTCGGAGATATAGATGCGCTGTTGACATCGGTAAAATTAATCGAATAAATTTTATTTTGTAGATTACTATCAACTGATTCGTTTTTCTTTTCCGTTGTAGAGACAACCAAACACACCAAGAAGAGAACTATAGTAATTAAATCTTCATTTATATACAAATAGAGTCACGATCTTTGAATAAAAATATCTCTATTTCAGTAATGAACCAGCGATGCTAATTTGTCAACATAAATATGCAAGTAAACTCGCTGCTGGGGGATTTTTCGATCAACCGAAATTCTGTGATAGGTTGAAAGTCGAAATGAAGGAAATATTTTCAGTTGAAATTCGAAGCATTAAAAATTCTTCTTGCATCAGTGATGACAAAGCTGGTCGATCAGAACATCGGTAATTCAATTTTTCTTGAATCTTTCACATAAATAGTTCTACGATAAGACTTTGCTAACACCATAATTGACATCGTAGAAAACTAAAAGTTGATGAGATCTCTCATAGTTGTACTAAATTACAATTTCTATAAAAAAAACACAAAGAAATAGGTGAAACTTTGTTTATTTAATATTTGTAAATTCAAATTTAAAGGAAGCAAATATAATCAATTATAAAATTAATCTAAATTAATCAGAATAGTTTAGCAAACACAAAGTGTTGAGAAGAATGTATTCTAGCATAGATCAATGGGTAAAATATGAAAATTGTACACGAATTATACAAGCGTATGGTGACCAGAATGAATATCTTCAAATGCTGTGGAGCTATGAAGAAATTGGCATACTAATAAACTATTTCAATAAAGACAAATCAGTCGTACTTCCTACATTATGTACTATCGATGCTTTTCTCGACAAAATGTTTCAAAATGTTTTATTCATTGATATTTCTTTACCATGTATCTCAGACTTAACAACAATTAATAAAAGTTATTTAGTACAAGCTATTCTCAACCTACAAAATAAAATACAAACGCAGGATATTTTTATAATGTTAGAACAACGATGTATTCATTTATTTGGTTTAATTGATACGGTCAAAGGAATTGAAAAACAAATCGAAGAAATCAAGATAAAACATGCATCAACTACCGTTAAACTTGTTTTAGAACAAAGACAAGTAAGAAAGATTTTTCTCTTCCGTAAGAAATACTACAGAAATACTTATTTTACATAGATTTAATTTTTATTGGATATTCATTCCGATGATCTGAGAGCACTTGAAACAAATTATAATGATACAAAAATTATCTAAACTTTGCAAAAGAAAGAAATAACAGCTCCAAATTATGCTCATGACATTATAGAGAAGAAAATAATCGCATTAGCTTCATTGTGCAAACCAATGGATTTTGAAATCCTAGAAGAAGATTTTGGTTTAATAGCACATAACGAATGTGATAATCTGAAAACGATCGGTCGTCGATACAAATGTCAATCGAAATATAAAGTGAAACGAAAAATCAGATTTATGGCATACCCAAAGCGTTAGTACAAGATCATATTTCAAATAAATTAACAGCATCAGCCATTGAAATACATAAAAATGATCTAGCTGAACAAGAAGTATTATACAATTATGATTTAAACAAAGAGCTATCATAATTATCAGTGCGTATATTTATTTAGGTTGATCTTGTTATTATTTGCTCGACATCAATGTATCTACGTGATGATATTCTTCGACGAGCTGGAGAATCAGCGAAACAAGAATATGAAACAATTAGCAAGAGATCGTCTCTAGAACCTTTTGAAACGAATCCAGGAAATCTATCGTGTCGAAGACTTCTATTTTTACCATGGGAAATGAATGTAACAAGTCAAGATGCACTTTATTCATAGATTCGAAATTTTGTTAGTAAAGCTGCTCAGCATGCAATTAAAGCTCATCATACATCAGTTGCTTTCCCATCGATTGGTTGTGGCAAATTAAACGTTGATAAAAATATTGTTGCCAACGAGATGTTAGTTGAAGCTCAAACATAATTATTATCAGCTAACGTTTTATTACAAAATAATTTTGTAATTTTACCTGAACAAAATAACGTATTCGAAGCGTTTCAAATGAAACTTGAAAGTCTTCAACGAGGCGACATAGAAACAAAGAATTTTCAAATTACATACAATTTTTCTAGTAAATATAACATAAAATCAATTGAAATATCTTGTTTTTTGTTTTATTTAGTACTTAAAATTACTATCATATCCTCTTGTATTGAAAAGCAAGAAGAATGTAAGATGGTTTTGAATGAGTACGTAAAAAAAAATCAATTTTTGCTTTTGTGCCCGAACATCAGTAGGTGCTTAAAAAATGGACCCAACCTGCTATTAATGCATTCTATAAATACTGTTTTGATCGAAGTGTTGTACCTGATATAAATATTGTTGTAGGCTCTTGTAAATTATTTGGTTTGAAAGAAGCAGTTAGAGACGCAGAAATTGAATATTATTGAGAACATATTAAACAAATTGAACAAGCTTGTTTAATTGCCATCACTTGAGACGTAATATGGGTATTTCAAATCAGAGATGCCAGCCTGGCCTGCTCGCCTGCCAGGCCAGGCTACAGGACCAGGCTGATTTTTCGCATTTTAGCCTGGCCTGCATCAGGCCAGGCAAGTAGCGAGCAGGCCACCAGGCCAGGCCAGGCCAGGCTAACATGTCTAGCCTGCTCAAAATTGACTGGAATGATTTTATCTGCTGATATTTGTATTACCCATGTAGGCGATAATGTAAAACAATGTACATTATTTACCATTATTTTCATAAAGAATGTGCATGATGTAATTATAATGCAACCTATTTCATGTATTATCTTCCAAATAATGGGAAATTTTTCTAATAATCCATTGTTTTTTAATGAATTAGTTGAAATTTTACCATTATTTCCCTGAAATGCATTTNACTAATTCATTAAAAAACAATGGATTATTAGAAAAATTTCCCATTATTTGGAAGATAATACATGAAATAGGTTGCATTATAATTACATCATGCACATTCTTTATGAAAATAATGGTAAATAATGTACATTGTTTTACATTATCGCCTACATGAGTAGGTATCGTCATAATCCATTTGCAAATTAGAAAAGAAAAGAAAGCGAATAATGATTGGATTGAATTTACTCCCACGATTATCACTAAAGGTAAAATAAAAAAGCTAAATCAAAGAGGAAGACAAAGTAGCCAATGCATTTTAATCTTATTACTTTATAACAGTTCATATTAATAAATTGTCTAATAGTGGTTGTTTCTTATGTGAAATGCTACTGGTGTTAATTTGGAGAGTTTTTCTTTTCTAATATATAAAACAACTTTTTAATATAATTACTAGTAAGAAAAGAAATAAATAATCACGTTAATCCTCAACATCATGACTAAAAATTGAACCTAATGAATATGTTATAAAAATACACATAACTTTTTTGGTTTCATGTATGCCTGCAGGACAGACCAGGCACAAACACACCAGGCCAGGCTTGATCGTGCCAGGCCAGGCAACAGCTAGGCCTGGCCTGGTTATAACAGGCCAGGCCGGAAAAAAGTGGCCTGTTGGCATCTCTGTTTCAAATAGATGATAATACGTGTGTAAAATATATATCTGAATTGAACGCTCGTATTGAAGATGCATATTCGCCCAAATCATTGACTGTAAGTATTAATCTGATAGATGTAACAGATTATATCATACTCTTATCACCAGTACACAGTTTTGTAAGTTTATATTAGAAATACATAATTTATTGAAAACTAGGATGAATTATCAATTAATATAACTTCATACCAGGCCTCGAAATGGGCCGCCCGGCCCGCCCGAGCCCAGCCCGGCCCAAGGAAGATTTTCAGTTGGGTCGGGCGGGCTCCGTGGGGCAAGACCGATGGGCCGGGCGGGCCTGTTTTTTTGTTGGGCCGCCCGGCCCGATGTTTGATGAAGATTTTTCTATTGTCATATATAGATATCGCTAGAAATTGGAATAATAAGTGTTTTATATCANTCGCGAAAGAAAAATGTTGCCTCTTCTCTCTGTCATGATAAACTGACGAAATTGATTAACGAAATAGCTATTATTCTAACTTTTTTCCAACTTTAGCTAACTTCAGTTTCTATTCTTAACATTCTATAATTGATCTTATTTAATATACCTATTTATCGATGATATATAGCGACTCTATCGAGGCACATCCATGATCCTAATTAATCGATCGAGTTCTTTCTCGATTGGTGCATTAACTTTAATACAGTTTGCAAAAGTGTATTAAGTCCGTATTAACTTTTCGACCAATCACATTTCTTAATACAGTATTAACTTTTGTAGTGAAGACCAGGTCTTATATTGTTCTTTCAATTCGATTGAACTAAATTCTTTTTCATCAACACTTCGTTTAATATGATGACGCATTTCCATTAGATTAAATTAATCTGCTTTCGATCAAAAATTTGACTAATTATTATACTATTGTTTCAATCCTGTTAGTTTAAATATTTTTCTTCGATGAATCTATGTGAATCTAAAGATTGTTTCTAGTTAACGTCGGGCTCGGGCCGGGCCGGGCCAGACGTAAGTTTATCTGGGCCGGGCGGGCTTTTAAAATTTAAGGGCCGGGTCGGGCCAAGAAAAAATGGCCCATTTCGAGGCCTGCTTCATACTACTTATTACTAAGATCTATTTGCAAATAAAACATATCTGATTTGGCAGAAATATATTTGTTCGACAAATTTCATTTATTAATTCTTTCACTATTTTTAATATCTTATAAGTCAATGCTGTTACAGTCTTCTTCTTTATTTCGCCTTCTTCTTATTATTACATTCTCATCCACAAATAATCCCCTTTCTTCAAATATTAACACTCGCTTAAATAGAAGAGATACGAGAAGAAGAATGGAATGATTGTAAATGTGATAGAATGAAATCGAGAGAAGAAGAGAGAACATACTTATGGCACGACAGATACCTCCTAACGTAACAAATACATATCTGCCTCATACAAATACTGTCGATTCATATATTTTTAATTAGTTCTGCAAAAATTAATAACTTGAGGATTTAGCATCCAATCGATTTCAATCTTCTTGAATATATCGATGCTTATCAAATGATTATTCATTTTTATATTCTACGTTTTGCAGAAAACGTGGAAAATGCGATAAAATGAATATGTAGGTTATTTTTAATACAAGGATAATGTATCTCGCTCACACTATGGATACATTGTATATATACAATGCGATGATTTGAAAAGTGTTAATAAAATGCTGAAAGCTCCTTGAAAAAACAACAGCGGAACAAAAGTTTCTTAAAGTTGCTAGCGAGAACCCTCAGGTACTGTTTAAAAAGTTTTTTTTTTATTCAGAAAAACATAAACATAATGAGAATATTTCTTTTTATGAACTTCCTATTATTGTTCACAGTATTATTATAATTAGGTTAAAAATTACTATTTAAAACTATTGAATTGATATGAAATTCAAAATTATTAATTTTAGTCATCGCAAGTACTTTTACGTTTTTATTTAACTGTATGAAATCTCTTGGATTTCAACGCAATTTTCAATTCTTCTATAATCAGTTCTATGATATCCATGCCTTCAAATATTTAATTCATTGGAATCAATTCTATTTTCAGTTTTCACTTAGCGATGATGATTCTGTCGAGTATGCCATTGGTTTCGAACAAAGCATTGAAACATGTGAAAAAACTCAACTTCAACGTAAAATTATTCGAAATTATCGTTTTGATTTACCACCATATTGGGCAGTGCAAACAGAGAATATTGCACAATTTTCAGTAGACGAAAGTTCAACTGAATATAATGAAATCCGTGCTTTATTTGTTACAACCATGGCTAATAATTATACTGTAATGCATCATATTAAACTTATTCAAAATAAACAATGGTACATGCAATACAATTCATTCGAAAGTTCCTCTCCAAAGTAAAATAGAGAAAAAAAACTATTTCATGGTTGTCCAAAGGAATCAACTCAACTCATCATCAATTCATTTTTAATCGATCATTCGCTGGCATCAATAGTCTCATCAATATTCTTAAATAATGCTTTTTAAAACAAATGTTTTTATTTTAAGGAATCGCGTATGGATATGAAGCTTATTTTTCAGCAAATGCTAAGTGCAGTAATGGATTTACGAAAGTTACTACATCTAATGCTAAAAAATATATGTTTGTAGCATATGTATTAGTGGATGATTGTGTTCGAGGATATACTAACATGAAAACACCGCCTACTGGTTTTGATTCAACGACTGATGGAGATCATATCTTTGTTACATATCGTGATGATCAAGCTTATGCAGCATATCTTATTGTTTATCAATGAATTTTACGAAATCACCGGTGTTTTTCTAGTTAACGAATATCTTCCTTTTTTTCTTCAATTTTTGATATTTTCCATGTGCATCAAGCAAGATATTAAGTAGTTTCAGTTTTTTTTAACAATAAATTTTTATTTAATTTCCTTAAATAAAAAGGAATAACAACGAGCTATTGCATAGACAAAAACAAAATTAACTAAAATTCATCCATATCTTCACTCGTTTTATTTGTTTGTTTTTTTCTTCGATTTTTTTTTGCATTTTCAATTGCTTTCATTCGTTTCTTTTTACCTAAACCCAAACGTTTGGTTTGTTTAGCACGTTTTTTACGGTAAATTATTTCAGGTTGATTAATAGCTAAAACAGCTAATTTTTGTTTACGTTCTAGACGTTTTGCACGTCGTTGTTTAGCTATATCAGCGTAAATACTTGTGATTACATGTATATCACAATGGCGTTTTAATACATCAAATACATCTTGTGCGAGTGTTTTTAATGGTAAATTTATTGTTGTTTCATCACGTTCAATTTCACGTTCAATAACAGTTAAAAACGGTGTTAAATATGCTGTTAAAGATGACGATAAATCAAGTATAAGTGCAGCCATCCATTTCAAAACTGATGAACGACGTGTTATTTCATTGGGATGTTTGGTTGATTCAAATGTCGTTAAACGACAACAACGTTTAACAATTAAATCTAAACGATTTGGATCAGATAAAACAAGAAGTTTTGATAAATAAATAAGATTTTTGGTGATTTCCAAACAAAATTCTTCGGTTAAATCTGATGGTTTCAGTTGTGAACATGAGCAACAACATAAACGTTGAATTTTAACGTAAGATGCAATTGATGAATCAAATGTTGTTACATAATGGATTAATAATGGTTCTTGATCAAGATTTAATTGGCTCGATTTTTTCATACGTTTACGAGTAGAACCATTTTCGTTTGTTGCAATAGAATCCGAACTAAATAAAAATTAAACAAACTAGATATTCGTTAAATATAAAAAATGATGAAATTTGAATGTGTTGTTTGCTTAAAGTTATGATAAACTTTTTTATTGATTATAGTTTTTTAATTTGATTATTAATTAGATGAGATTTTCATCAAAACATTTATTTATGGCTAAAAAATAGTTTTTATAGGACTGATACGATGGCAGATACTTAGAACAAGTTAACAGGTAAAATCAAACGTTTCTTTCTGAATTTCTTTTCAAATTTTATTTCTGGGTTAAGATTACAGAGTATCTCTATCAGTAAATTTTGTAAAATATATCTGTCGAGTTAGTTGTTTGCATAGAATTTAGTATTGAAATATAATTAACTGTTTTTAAAATCCACTTCGAAAAATAACTAGAAACCTTTAAAAACCAATCATTTAAGATAAAGTAGAAAAGTAAATAGCACGCTTTCTAGATCTAACATGATTTTCTAAACAAACAATACGACATCGAGTAATATAATCTCATTTATAAACATTAGTGCAAAAATTAGAAACAAGCTGATCATATGTCACATATTTTATTTTCAAAAGAAATGCTAAGTACCTATTTCTAAAGAACGAGCAAGTTTGATTCTACACAAAACCTTCTGATTGTCAATAACTGTTATTTGAATGCTAAAAACTTTGCTTTTTTTTGTTGCCATTTCGCATAATTATAATTTTTACTATATTCCATACAGTTAAAATATTTCAATAGATATTCTCTCGTTGATATTCTATTACTATTACTTTTTTTGTCCAATATATTAAATGAACATTTGATTCTCTACTTACTTAAAAACGGCAACGTTTTCTGTTAGTAATGTTTATGTGAAATTCCTGGCGTATTCGTTTTAATGACCTAATTTCAAATAGCGTCTTTTTTTGTTTTTAAATTTATATTCTCTACTCAGATATCCTCGATTCCACTGTAATATTTAATATTTTTCATGTGAAACAGCAAAACAAGATATTTCAAACTAAATAATTTTTTTCTTATAATTTCAAACTACTTTACCTATCAAGTTCTGTTGTTAAATATTTATTCATCCGTGAAACAATATCTTCAGGTTTATTTCGTGCGAATAGAAGACCGAAAAATTGTGCCGATAAAAATCGCACCCATATATGAGGATGAAGTAAACATTTTTCATCGATTAATTTTAATATGTTTAACCATTTCGATCTTAATTGTAAGATTTCTAACGAATTAGGACAATGTTTAATGACATTAACTAAAACATTGATTAAATGATAAAAATATTGATCATTAAATTTTTGTTGTTCATTGTCATCGTTATTGTTTTGCATGTCATTTAATTCTTTTTCAATAAAATCGAATATATCAGATAAATGTTGATCGAATTGTTCATGTTCAATTTCAATGAATAGAATAAATAATTGCAGTGCTAAACAACGATGTTCAATTTTATCACTAATCCAAATCAAGACAATATTTTTCAAAATATCATTTCGATGTTGTTCATCAATTTTTTCTAATAGTAAATGTAAATTTAATTGAAAGCACTTTTTACATTCATTATTTGTTTCATTATAATAATGACATGATAATGGAAGAAAAAAATAAGCTGCATAATCATTTAAACGTTGTTTTGTTAAATCATTAAATAAACTATTCAGAAAAGTTAATACAGATAAACGACCATTATAATCTTCATAATCAAGTTGAAGAAGAAAAAAATCAAAATATGATTTTAATTTTGCTTTTGTATGCTCATACGAAAATAAATATATATGAAATAAATCACGACATGTTGTACGAATATGATCGTATGGTGACTGTACTAACATAAATATTAAGCGTGAACGTAGAAGATTATCAAGTTGTGTACGAAGATTTTTATCATTTGAGATTATTTTTACTGAATGACGCATTATTGAACGAAGTAGAAGAAATGCACTTGACTGACGATGAACATTAAGTAAATCAGATTCAATATAAGTAAACAAACATTGATACTCTTCAGATGTTAAAGAAACATCATCATTGATTGATCGCTGAACAAATGTACCAAGAATCTTATAACAAAGTGTTAGTAAATCATTCATATCAGTGGAGCCGGCTACCGATGCATACATCTTCAGTAAATCGAACACCTAGAACAAATATCAGATTTATTAAACTACTTCTTTTTTTTTGTCATATGAAAAATAGAACATCAAATTCATATTTACAAACGAACAATGAATGACAACCAGCTAGATTGTTTTCGGTAGACTCTGGCACTAGAACACATTGGGAAAATCCGTCGATTTTGACTCCATAGACTTTCATTGTCTGATAAGATTTTTAGTACGCATTACTTATAGAATTGCACAAAAATGATCTCATATCGTTCGAACAACGAGCCCTAATTAAGATTAAAAAACTTTGACATATTATGACTCAATCAACTCGGTATTCATTTTAGTGTCAAATAATAGAACTCATTTTTTCGAGTTCAGCTGAAGCATTTGATAGACTATGGAAAATTAGTAAGTGGCAAAGATTACAATAAATTCAGTAGACACATGGAAAATTCTTCTTTTTTTTTAATAATTAGAAAGAAATCTTATAATATCGAACGATGGAAACATTTGAGAAAATAGTCAACTATCTGTTTATAAAAATATAGCATTAAATATATTTAAATTCATCAACCTTGTGTGAAGAAGAAAATTCTAATACAAGTATAAAGAACAAAAGTGGTTCACTAGAATCCGTAGGATATCAATCATTTTAATAATAACAAAATATACTGAGTATTAACTTTAAACGATAGGTCCTTTCACAAAAATGAATCTTAAAAATAAAATAATTACAATGCATGTGGTGAATATCAAATCTTTTTTTGTCTGAATCCTTCTATGACATGACGATTAAAAAATAAATTACCTTTTTATACATATTAATAATTCGTTGTTGATTTAATGATGGTAATGAATACTCTAATAATGATGATAGATTTCTAAGTGAAGCAACAATAACATCTGTATATTGTGAATTTAAACAAATTTCAATATGACCAACAAATGGATCAACCATAGAGAGAAATTTCTCATCATCATTTTTATGTTTTTTAATAAGTTTATGAAGTAAGTTAAGTGTCCATGCAATTAAACAATGAAGATTTGTTTTCTTAACATGTTTAATAGCTTGTGCAACTCGAGCATGACCACGTTTAGGTTCAGCTGGTATCAAATGATATTTATTTCGTTCTTCATTTATTGAGTTCAATTTCTTTTTATTTTCATTATTAATTTGTTCGGTTGAATTAATTTCATCTGTTTTAGTTAATAAATGATAAACAAATATAAATAATGTTTCAATTGATAAATATTTATTATTAATTAAACCAGTTTGAAAACGTTGTAAACATTTTTCACATTTTGATATTTGTCTCGAATCACTATTTGATGATAATTGTTGACGTAGTGGTTCCATACATATCAAAAGTTCATCGTTGGATTGTATTAAACGGCCAAGTAATTCCATAACATTAGCTGTTTTATTTGTTTTAGCTTCAGGAATATTCGACGGTTTATACGATGAATTTTCGTGTTCACTTGCTTTTGATGATTCAGTTTTTTCTGTATTCAATAAATCTTCAATAAATAAATTTGCTATAACCTTAGCAGCTGGATCAATTTTGAAATCATTTGGTAATGATGATACATGTATCAGTATTGTATGAATTGTATGTAATAAAACAAAATGTTGGTAACCACGTTTTAAACCACCTATTAATTCTTCAATAATAAATTTAAAATAACGTTTACCAAGTATGGTAATACATTTACAAAGACAATCACGTGCTTGATCACGTATAGAATAAAGACGTGAGCGAAGTAATGCTAATAGATGAAGAAGAATTGTTGATATATGTTGTTCAA
Organism: Rotaria magnacalcarata; assembly: GCA_900239745.1. Taxonomy (NCBI): domain Eukaryota; kingdom Metazoa; phylum Rotifera; class Eurotatoria; order Philodinida; family Philodinidae; genus Rotaria; species Rotaria magnacalcarata. The sequence continues at coordinate 112,689 of OENM01000186.1, forward strand.
TAAAATCGCTTGGAAATATGACAATTAGTTTTGTTGCTATTAATGAACATGTTATTGTCAATAGAACAGCTTGTTGACGTTGATCATCAATTGTAGCATTTTTTGTTGAAATTCCATTTGTTGTAAGACTATCGATAGAAAATGAATTTTGACTTAATAGATCAAGAATCATTGGCAATAGACGTTGTTGAATTGTTCGACTGATACGTTCATCTATTAGAAAAATAGTTTGTAAATTCGTATTTCAAAAAAGTCCTATCAATACAATCGAATCTCTCAAGAAGAATTCAATTCATTAGTCAACGTCTTAAAACATCTAGTGATCAATTATTATGATATCATTTCATAGATGATAAGTAATAAGTAATATGAAAAATGAAAAATGAAATAATACATAAGTAGTTTTATTCTCTATTTTGTTCTTCTGAGCAGTCTTTCTATGGAAGATTGTCGATTACAATAGTCACTAAATTTTTGTAGCTCATTATTATATGAAACACAAGAAATTTTATCTTCAAATTCGAATAGAAATAAACAATCATATAATTACTTTCAGGAATTTTCTCGTCAATATTTAATTGAAAATGAAATGCATCAATAATTGCTGATACTGTTTTAGTTAAACATCGTTTTTGTGTCAAACTTAACGTGTGTTTTATTGTTTTTAATTGACGAAAATACGAAATAAATAATTGATTATATTTTAACCATGGTAATTTCTGACACAATGCTGTTAAACATACAAAAACAATATCATCATGAATATCTTGTGCATCTCCATTAATAACATCATTAATAAATGAACAAACAATTGGTAAAAGATAGTTGGCAATTGTTGTTAAACGAAAGGGTTGTTCATCATGTATTAATTTAAAACGTCTTAATGCTCTCAAACGTCGATGATTTTGTACATGAGTTATATTATGAAAAAAATCAAGTTCAATATCATTATAATTATGTAAACGCTTTAAATCATTTAAATCTTCATTATCACTATTAATATCAATAATTAATGCTAGAAGACGAATAAATTCGTGTCGTATATGAATTGATATATGTGATTGTTTTAAAATCGAACGAATTTCGGTAAGAAGGTATGATTGATATGATGGAAGTTGTTTCAGAAATAAATGAATACATTGTGATGCATATTCACGTAATGATAAATCGTTGATTGAATAATGTAATTCATATAAACAATGATAAAATAAACATAAACATAAATGTTCATTTGTATCTTTATCAACATCTTTCAATATTGAAATTTCATCTGTTATTTGTTTATAACCATTTAAACGACGTTCATAATCAGGCTCATCAACTTGATCCCCATTCCAAGCGTTAACTTCAATCAGCTGTGTTAAATACCAATGCGTACTAAAATTAAAATATTAAAAAAAAAAATTAAAACTTCTTGTCTATTTATTTACTTTGCTTCAATATTTTCTGATTGATTAATGAGTATTTGAAAGAGTTTAATTAATTCAACTCTTTGATCACGTTGAATTATTTTACAACATAGTATTGGCAATAAATTTAGGTATTTTTCAATTGGATTTTGAATATTTATTATTAAATTTTGTAAAACTTTAAGAATTGAAATATTCAAATCTTGTTCAGATGTTTTATTTGAAAATTTTTTCTTCTTTCTTGATAATACATTTTGACGAAGTAGACGAAAAAATATTGAGCATAATTGTTCAATTTTATCACTCTTTGATTCTTTACGACTGAGAATCAAAAGAATATCAAATTCTTTTGGAGTTAATGATATTGTACTGCTAGATTCAATCATTGAATTCGATACACGAGTTAAATACGAAAGTAAATTATCATTATATGGAACAATCAAAGGATCGTCAGCTAAAAAGAAAAACATTTGTATTCATTCTTTTGGAAAATAAAGTTTTTAGCATCATATCTATGAAATTAAAACATAGAACGTCAAGTAACTGTTATTTTTAAAGACATGAATATTATTTCATTCGAATCGCTTTAGGATCTAAATTTCTTGATCAATGTCTGCTTAATCCTTTAAAACTGTGACACTGAACTATACTTGATTCTTAATATCAATAACTTCTATCATTATCTTTCACAGTGTTAATTTCGATATTCAATAAGTAAGAAATGATTTCAACTTATAGTTCATATAAGCTTTGTGAAAGAACGAAAACAAAAAACGAATACATACGATCAATTTGCATAATATTCCAAATAAATTCAATTATCAATTGTTTATTTTCATTTGTAATATTTTCATTTAAAAATAAACTAAAACATTTCATTAAATCGTTTGCATCATTTCTATCATTAAGCACTGCATTTTTTAAATATGTTGTACTACTCCATATAGTAGCTAATTTTAATAAATGAACAATATCTTCACGTTGTTTTTTTCTTTTTAATACATCATCTAAATAATTTTCTCTAACACAGCACAACCATAAATTATCGATTAAATCTTTTTTAAATATTTTATTTTGATCACTATCAAATAATTCAAATATTGTTTGTAAACCTTTATATGACATTGATCGAATGCGTTTTAATAAGATTCGAATTTTTTTTATTTGAAAATTATCTTCTTGTGCACATTTTTGATTATTTAAATGATCAACAAATTTTATAGTTAGTATATAAAATTTGATAACATAATCAATATGTTCACGTACATAGACGCCTAATTTAGAAATAAATGTTTTCAATAATAATAATGAATGTTGAACATATTTGATAAATATTTCGTAAGAATTGAAATCAAATTCATCGTTACTTAATAATATTTTATTATTAAATAAATTTAACCATTGTTTGTCATCTGAATTAAATAATTCATCATAGAACGGTTCTAATAATAATTGTATAAAATAATGAAAATGTTTGTCATATAAGTTATTTGATGCGAATGTTATTAAAAATTGAAATAGATATTTGCGATTCAATTCTAAATAATCTTTTCTACCACGTGTTGTTGAACCTAATGAACGTTTATCATTTAATTTGCTATATATAACACGTATTAATATAAACGCATATTGAGTTTTCAGTGAATCAGATAAATTCTGTTCTAGTAAAACACCTTGAATTAAGTCATGAAATGTTTTTCTACATGTACTTGGATTAAATATTGGAAGAATACTTTCTGAATGTGTTAAAAAATCTGATTGAATTATTGATTCAGGTATTTGATAACATGTTAATAAACATTTAAAAGCTAATTGCTGAATTGAACAATCTGATGAAAGTAATAAACGTACATAAAAATTATAAAGACGCAATGGTTCAAACCATTGTTTGTAATGATGAAATTGTTTCAATAAACTTAAAATAGTTTCTAAAGTTTTTATTGATAATTTTCTTGATAATCTTTTAAATTTAATTGTTTTGATTCTAAATGATGTTTTATAGTGACTAAATAAACCTAATGATAATAAGTGATCATAGTATTCATTAGAAAAAAAGTCAAATATTATCGGGAAAAGTATTTTTGTTTTTTGTTCACATTCATTCGGAAAATAAGTTAAAATTTTGAATAAATTTATACGATATTGTATATAGTCCATTGATTGTTCATTAATTTCGAATTCTTTCTTATTATTATTTTCAATATACGCATTAATTAATTTATCACTTATTTGATCAATTGATTTTAATTCTTCACGTTGACTTATCAATTGAAATTTTTCATTTATAATTGACCAAAAATAAGTATGACCAATATGTTCAATACCTTTATTACCATATGAACCTAATAATTCAATTGATACTGACCATAGTGGAGTAAAATTTGAACTAAGTAAACCAAGTAAATAATACATTGATAAATGAAATGATGATGTTTGATTATTTAATAAAAGAAAATCAGCTGATAGTTTTTGTAAATAAATTATTTTTGAACGATATTCATAAACATTCAATGGGCATTGTTCACATTGAAGACAATTTAAGATTACATCATTTTTATCGGACATAAATGAAGAAAGTATATAAAGTGATACTAAGCGTATATTAGAATTAAATGATGATAAATTTGTTTTTAATAATTCAATAAATTTCTCTGAATGATCTTCTGTTGGACTATTTATTAGAAATGATATACGTGTACCGAGTAGATAAAGTTCTGATTGAGGTTCTAGTTTAAGAATAGAATACCAAAATGTGACAGGGAATGATTGATCGTGAGCAATTAATTCCAAAAGAATTAATGCCATTGTTGTTGATGATAAACAATCATTAACAATTCGAGAAATAAGTTTTTCTAAATGTGTATTTGTTAATATTATTTGATTTGAATCTTTTTCATGTAATGAGTTGAGAAGAATTAATGCTCGCCAAAGTTGTCCATTCAGCTAAAGCAGAAAAAAAATCTAATAATTACATAGAAAAGGTGTTTGTCATCATGGACAAATACTAGTGCTGACTGAAAATTTGCGTGAAACATTAACCTGAATTAAGAAGACGTTGAACAAAGCACAACAATGAATTTTTCTGTTCAAAAATTGGAAATCTAACATTTTCAATAGAACAGTTCCATTATATTTTAGCATTTGGTTTATGACTATTTTTCAATGCAATATCAAATGGCATCATTTCTTTTACATATTTCTATGGTGATATAGTGATTAAACGATAAAGAGAATCAATAAACTATGAAATTCTAGATTAGATTTTACGGAAACAGTAACTTTTATGAAGACTTGACAATAAAATTGCAAATTTAATAGAATCAATTGAAATTATTCGTATATCTGATAGAGAAACTTCATTTTCGAATTGATATCATTCAGATGAATTTATGTTCTATAGGAAATGAAATTATCATCTAAATGATTAATGATTCTCCTTTTGTTTCCTACTCTATGTAACAGTACGAAAAATAGATTTGATACATGTCTATGGTAATTATTACATATACATGTTAAAAATGATGCAATTAATAGCTAAAATAAATTCTTACCAAAACTTGTGCATCATCAATCTTCGATAAACTATCTTGAATAAACATTTGTATTGATTCTAATCCTTTTGCTGTTACCTTTTCTTTAATTAGCAATTTGTTTTTCGTTTTTAATAATTTGATTTTATCAAAAATATTTTGATTATTATCATTTGGCAATAGAATCATATCAAATCTTTTTCTTTCAATAATGATATAATCAACAAAATAATCCATTATTTCTAGTTGATCATTCGTTTTTCTTACTAGATGATTCCATAGTAATGAATGAAAATCATTGGTTAATTTATCATTTAAGTCACTTTGAAATATTTTTCGTGTTTGTTCATAAAGTAATGATGCTGATGTTGGTTCAACAAAATGATAGTAAATATCAATTATTTGTTTATTATTTGTTGTATGTTGCATTAATTTAAAAACAGTTTCATAGTGCATTTTTAAAAATTCATCATTTTCATTAACGTTTATCATAGTTAAAAATTCATAACATAAATTTATATCAATGATCATTTTATGATCAATTAATATTTGAAATATGTCATAGAATATTTCATATATAAGATAATCCTTTATTTGTTTATGATCTAATGTACGATAAATATCCATAAAACAATTCCAAAGAATTCCAACATGTTCTTTATTTGTATGTTGAACTAATAATGAATAAATTGTTTTAATACAAGATTGAATAATTGTTGGTTTATCAATGCATTTTCTCAAAAGGCATGTTAATAGAGTTTTTGTACATGAATGAAAAGTCGATTGAACATTTTGACATGTTTCACTAAAGACTAATGCAAGACTTTCGATTTCATTATCATCACGTTCTTTTCTATCAAATAAATAATCAATAAACGATTGATAATTTTCTATTTTACGTAATAGATATGCAAATGATTCTGCTGCAAACGAACGAATATATTCATAATTTGTTGTTAATGTATTGATGAATGATGATGAGAACAAAAATTTTGAATATAGTTCGTATAAACTTGCTAAATCTTTTAACATAATACGCCATAAATATTTGAAAAGATATGTTAAACATTGAAAAACTTGCTCAAGTAATTGTGTATTTATTTCATTTTGTTGTTGTTTTTTGGAATTTATGAGTAAGTTAATTATATCAATAAATAGAAATTGTTTGTAATAGACATAGAAATCACCTTGTAAATCACGTGCTAATTGAACAATTAAATCCAATAATGATTCAACTACTAATGGATTTCGTTCATTCAATGTTTGTCGAAGTATAGATAAGATTTGTTCACGATTATAAACGACTTGTTCCAGTGATCTTGCTAATGGAAGAAGTTTTTCATGAACATTTGAATATGCTTCACTAAAATTCAATGTTGACCAATGTTGAAGTGATTGATGAAAATAACTTGTACGAATTAAATCGTTCGTATCTTGATGATCATTTGTATCATGATAACGAATGCGATGAACAACATTAATATTTATATTATTCAAACGTTCATGAAGATTTTGAAAACGAAATGGATGTTGATCCTTTTCATTTTGTTTTGATGTTTTTTGTTTCTTTGTCATCTAGAACTAATATCAATGTATTAGATTTTCAAAACTACAATCATTTTTTTTTCTCTATGTGCACTTTTAGTTATACTGGAGAGGCTCAAATGGAGTATGTAGGTTTTATATGGACGGCCAATCGCTCATGGTTTATTGGCGACATCTAATTCTACGCTGAAGTATTACATATATAAACGAAATAAGCAGATTCTGAAATATCACTCAATTGTCTGTCTCACAGAAACTTACTTTTCAATATACCTCGAAAGAAATACTTCTCTAATTCTTTTTTTTACCGTTGACTTTGCTCTAATGATACGGAGTTCGAAATTCGAATTCATAATTATTTCTACATGTACCAAATGTTATTTTATCAATCGAAGTAATAACGATTCAATGCTTTTTCATAATTGAACTATTATTTTAGCTGAAAGAAATATTTGATAGTCTCGCTGATGTTTATACTCATCGTCATAATAGTAGAAACTTAATTTGGCTTTGTCAAGATGCACAAGATGAATTGCATTACATATTTTACTCATGAAGAAAAATATGCACGGCAAGTGAGAATTGATTATTTGTCAAATTTCAAATAGAATTCATAATTTAACAGATATCGATTTATCTGATGATTGCAGTTTTAAACTCAAAAACAAAGCTTATTTTCTACTGTTTTAGTCAAAAACTTTGAACGAGTTTGAATCTATCATTAAAACTAGGCAAACAAGAAAAATTGAAATGTTTAAATAAATCAATCGGTGACAATCGCAAATCTTATATTCAAGCAAGAAACTATAAAACTCATCAATTCTGATATTTTCCAGACAGTTATTGTTCGAATAATGAAATAACGATAAAATTTAGAATATATTCCTTATTAATGCAAGAAGTCACATTGAATTGTGGAGATTAAGATCGAATGTCATTTGAATGACAGAAAAATTGCATTTATCCTTAACTTTCTTTCGTTTTGTGTCACTTGTTAGTCATAGTGTTTTTTGTTCTGTATCAAATGAAAATATCTAATTTATCAGCAGTAGTTTTTTTTATTAAGCAATCTTGCCAAAGGGGAAAAAGCGGATCCCCAAGATCCCCAATCTCAAGAAATCCCATGGGGATTCAAGGGATCCAATACAAATCCCGGGGATCCGAAAATCCCAGAAATTCACCAGGGATCCCAAAATAGTACAACTATTTCGGAAGTGCGATATGCGGTTTTATGAAGCACAATGAAATTAAAAATCGTTCTCATGCATAGAAAATGTTATTTAATGTGTTCGAAGCTTTGAAAATCATTTTCTTACGAATAGGGTATCAATATGTACAAAATGAGTTTTATTCTTGAAAATCTAACACAGAGACTATGTCACTAAATGTATTGCTGAGGTAAAAACAAAGAGCAACTTTTTTTTTTATAAGCGTTATAAATTACTCAGATTTTCGATTCTATTAGCAATGATAAAAATTTCAAATCGCAAACAAAATGATAAGACAAGTAAATGGGTAGTATATGTAAGTCCAACGAATGTAGAACTGACAATATTAATGTTTTCCTTCCTTATATGAAGTACGTAAAACCAAGACAATCAGGTTTATCCTCTATATTCATCTCTTCGTGTCAGTTCAACGGTGAATCAATTATAATACTAAATAAATATTTCTGATTAGAGTAAAAATTATATGCTGCGAGATCAAAAATAAATTAATAAAACTCTATTGCTAATCCATTTTAATAAAAGATAACCGAAAAAAAAATCAGTTTCATCGATCATTAAGATTTATTTCGATAATAATTGATTAAATCTCAATTTTTCGTCAATTTTTATTTCTTTAATCGAATTGTTACTGATTTTTATTCTATTTCTTTAAAATAGATGCTGCAAAGAAAAACTACACAAGACTAGTCGAGCATTCTTTTCTCTAATGAAGTCTTGAACTATCAATGCGGGCTCTTCCGTTGAGAATATCCATTACTGCAAAGTCATAGACAGATACTTATCCAAGGGAAAAATATCGGTTGTGTCTACTACAATATTCTTTATGGTCGTTTGTTGATAAAAAAAACACTGACTAATAATTTTATTGAATTCAGATAATCGAATGGATATCAGAAGCACAAGAGTTTCGCATAAAAGAATAATTCATTCAGCAGATAGGAAGGTTTGAAAACAAGATGAATGTTTCACACGTTTTGTGCGTTCATATAGCCCTCCAAGTTTTTCACAAGAACTGAAAACTCACAGTTAGATGGAATTACTGATGGTCGTATCACTCAGTAACCCATATGTCGAAACATTTAACACTAAATGGTGATGGAAAAGCTACTGTTTTCCAGAGGGGTTACCGGCACTTATTTTTTCGGGATTTTTTTCTTATATGGGACTTATTTATTTCAACGGAACTTTTTTATTCTAACGCTATTTTCCAACACCCACACCCACATCAACATCGTCACCATCATCCTCACCGTCACCCTCATCTTCACTCTCTCCCCACCCGCACCCTCAGAGCGTGGAATTTATCCCACGACACTTACGGACTTATTAAAAAGCCCAAATAAATCCCAAAAGGATAAGTCCTGGTAGCTGCTGGTTTTCCATGAAAGAAAATGACGGTACCTGTACATCGCGATTGATCCATCAGTATTATCAACGATTTCATTAACTCTTTTTGTGTATAAGTATTCTTGGTGATTATTATTTAATGATGAGATTTTGCGATAATGATAACTGATCGTTCCTAGTTACACACGTCGCTATTCTCTTCTAAGACGAGGAAAACAATTTCTATGAAGTATGACTTAAAGTATAATTATGAATAGAAAGAAATCTATGAAGGATTCATGAAACAGAACTCAAGATTATTCATATGATGGCAAAGAACACTATAACGTTAAATTCAATGTAAATTATGTTGACATAGGCAAAACAAAGTACTCCATCTACATATGAAAGTGTGGAGGTGCCGTTTTTCTCAAGAGTTTGAGAAATCAATTTCGTGTACAACTGTGTTGTCTTGCTATTTATCAACAATTTACTTCAAAGGAGGGGGCGCATAACAAGCCAAATCGGCCTATATTTTAAATTGTTTAAAATTTGGTATATTCCGATGTACAATTTTACACTGAGTTCTTTTATACCAATTTCAGATCGATTCGATTATGTTTAGTTCGGAGAATACTGGGAATACTACTCTCTTCAGCATTGATATTCACATGGTGCAATACCATGGTGATAAATTTTTACAGCAATGCCACTTCTATATGAGACTAGTCTCATTAGATAGAGTATTTAATTCTGCATCGATTCATATAAGAACAAGTTTATTCAAAAACGTTTTCGCTATATTCTATTGGCCCGATTCCTGACTGTCGGAGGTTTTTTAACTGAAGCGCTTCACTTTTAGACTCATAAAAATTTGTCGAGGAGCGTTGAAGTAGATCTTTCTTTACAAATTGATAGCAATTTTCACAAGCTACAAAATCATATACTTTCCATTTTCAACAGAGCTTGGCCAACTGAGAAATCGCATGGATAGTATTCAAAAGGTAGATTTTCTGCATTTTTGGCTACTTTTTGGCAGCTACTTCCAGCGAAAGTTACTATTATAACAAAAAAATGATAACATATCTGGAATCAGCACCCAAGTATAAGTTAATTTACAAGAGCCACTACTTCTTCTGTAAACTTTTAATTTTTTCCAAAAATTCACCTGTGGTACCCCCAAGGGGGAAACTACTGATTGAACTCGGCTGAAACTCAAAATAAATCACCCAAACTCAGCTAAACTCATTTTAGATCACCAAACTCAGCCAAACTCATTTTAGATCACCAAACTCACACAAACTCAGCTGAAATTCACAAATAAATCGTTTTAAATGAGAAGTTTATTTTTGAAAAATAATTATTTTATTCTCAAGATACAAACGAAATTGATATTTTTATTCAATTAATATTTAAGATTTTGCTAATTTATTCAACTGGAGTAAAAGAAGGCATTCTATCATACAGTTTTTGCATATTCTTTTTCTATCTTAGAACATAGCATATATTTTTCTACTACTACATTAAGTTAGAAAAAAATGCCATTTGATTAAAAGGGACAGATTCTGCGGTTAGTTTTTCTTTCGCACTCGTCCAGATTGAAATGAAACAGAAAGACAGAAAATTCAATATATGTCCTGCATCTAACTGAAATAAAATTATTCGNGTGAGTGTGGGTGAGGTGAATTAAAATATCACACCCCACACCCACACCCACACCCACACCCACACACCCTTCATTTAAAACTATGTTAGATGATTGCAATTAACGGCGAAGCATATGAAATCTTATTTAAACGTGAAATGGTGAGTATTCGAATTATAAAAGAAAGATTTTGACGAAATTCATTTTTGGCTAAAGCCTGAGGGGTACCACAGGTGAATTTTTCGAAAAAAATAAAAGTTTAAAGAATAAGTAGAAACACTTGTAAAATAACTTTGTCTTGGATGCTGATTCCATATATGCTATTATTTTTGGTTATAATAGTTAATTTCTCTCGAAGTAGCTCTGAAAAACTAACCAAAATTGCAGAGAATCCTACCTTTTGAATACTGTCCATGCAATTTCTCAGTTGGCCAAGCTCTGTTGAAAATGGAAAGTATTCTATTTTGTAGTTCGTAAAAGCTGCTATCAATCAGCAAACAAAGATCTACTTCAACGCTCCTCGACAAATTTTTATGAGACTAAAGGTGAAGCGCTTCAGTTAAAAAACCTCCAACAGGCAGGTATGGGATCAATAGAATATAGCGAAAAGTTTATTGAATAAACACTTGTTCTTATAGGAATCGATGCCGAATTAAATGCTCTATCTAATGCGACTAATCTCATATAGAGGTGGTATTGTTGTAAAAATTTATCACCATGATATTGCACCATGTGAATATCAATGCCAAAGAGAGTAGTATTCGCATTACTCACCGCACTAAACATAGTCGAATCGATCTGAAAATGCTATAAAAGAACTCAGTGTACAATTATACATCGGAATATACAAAATTTTATACGATTTAAAAAATAGGCCGATTTAGCTTGTTATGCGCCCCCCTCCTTTATTTTCATTGGAATCTTAAATATTTTTCAAAATAATTCAAATTTTATTTTTCATTTAAATAAAAATAATACAAATTCTCCAAATAATTCAAATTTTCCAAATGATTCAAATTTTCCGAATTATTCAAATTTTCCAAATAATTCAAATTTTATTTTTCATTTAAATCTTAAATATTTTTCAACATAATAAAAATTTTCCAAATAATGCAAATAATGCAAATTTTCAAATAATACAAATTTTATTTTCATTTCACTAACAAATTTTCAAAATAATTCAAATTTTCCAAATGACTAGAATTTTCCCAATAATACAAATTTTCCGAATAATTCAAATTTTATTTTTCATTTATATAATAAATAATTTTCAAAATAACAAACTTATTTCCATTTCAGTAATAAATATTTTCAAGTTCATTAATAAATTATTTTCGTCGTTCCAAGAAATATTTTTATTTTACTAATAATAATAATTATTTTACTACTAAATTATTTTCAATTTACTACTAAAAATAATTATTTTACTAAAAATATTTTTTCATTTTACTACTAAAATTTTTCAAAATAATTCAAATTTTATTTTTGTTGAAATAATACAAATTATTTTATTCAATTCATTTCTTTTCATTTAGCAAGCAAATAAAAGAAGAAGAAAAGAAACATGTGATGTAATTTTATATTTAGCTTTTTTCTTTTCGTTGAAGTGAAAGAGTAAAAGAAAATTGCTTTTTTTTGTTCATTTATTTCAAAGTATAGAAAAAGAAACGAACAAAGAAAAAACAATTCACGGGTCTTATTCGATAGAAAATCGTTGAACACGATCATTACGTGAATCTGCGACATAGAGATTACCATGTCGATCGAAAGACAAACCAACGGGGTAGTTGAACTGATTTGCTCCTGCTCCTCGACCATTTCCACCAATAATTAAAGTGCCTTGTGTCGCTCCTTGAGTCCAACGCATTACACGATGATTCCCTTGCTGTACTACATAGAGTGTACCAAACGTATCGACGAAGAGTCCACTAGGAGAAGACAATTGTGTCAAAGCATTCCCTGTGCCTTGTCCTCCAGCAACCACAATACCTTCTTTTGCACCTTCCACCCACTTCATTACACGATTCTTGTTCTGGTCTGTTACGTACACTGAACGATCTCGATCGACAAAGAGATACGTTGGTCGGTTGAGTTGATTGAGTTCATCACCTTGGCCATTACCACCAGCTACGAGAGTGCCATTCTTCTCACCCAATTGATATCGTCTTACTTCATGTTTTCCGTAGTCGGAGACATAGAGATATCTCTGCTCATCCATTGCTAATCCATAACATTGGATGTTGTCGATGAGGACTTCTCCTTGTGTTGTGCCACTACGACGAGACCATCGTACAACTCGGCGATTCACCCAATCGCAAATAATGAGACTATCCGTCTCTTTGTCAATTAATACGTCAATTGGCTCATTCAACTGATGTAATCCATTTCCTTCGCCTGTACCACCAGCAACAACTTGTCCATTCGCTGTATCACCGTTCTTCCATTGCATGATACGATTATTCCACCTGTCAGAAATAACCACTGTTTGATCATCATCAACAAAGAGACCAAAAGGGTAGAGGAGTTGATTAGTGGCATCACCTGGCCCATGACCTCCAGCAACAGTCACTCCGTTCTGTGCCCATTTAGCATTAGCAGGAATATTAGCTAGAAGAGAAAACGTGAGAATAAAAGGAGATCTCTCTCTCTCTTTATCGCGTTGAAGTGATAGTATTATTAGAAAAGAACTACTCTCTCTTGAGTATAGCAAG